>VMDR010007626.1:0-33912 GCA_007922815.1 Macrotus californicus
AAGATAAGGGTCTAACTTCAGTATTTTGCGTGTTGCTGTCCAGTTTTTCCCAGCACCATCTGTTGAAGAGACTGTACCCTCTCCACTGAGTGTTCTGAGCACCCTTATCTGAGATCATTTGACAGTTTGATCATTTGAGGATTTATTTCTAGGCTCTCTGTTCTCATCCACTGGTCTGTTTGTCTAACTCCAGTGACACATCATTTTTGATCATTGTAGTTTTGTTATATGTTTTGAAATTAGGAAGTGTGAGTAATCCAATTTTTTCTCTTTTTTTCAAAATTATTTTGACTATTTGGGATTCCTTGAGATTCCATATAAATTTTAGGATAAATTTTTTCTTTTTCTTTTTTTGGTCTCAAATATCAGAATATTTATTTATTACAAAGATAAGTATTGAGCTGCCAGGAACTGAACTATGGGTGAGCATACAGGACAAATAAGAAAAACAACTTTTACCATATATATTTTCAATAGAAAACCATCTGTGCAACATATATTTTCAATAGAGACAGACAAAAATAACTAACTAGGATAATGCATCAGAAAGTGATAATTGCTATGGAGAGAAGTAAAGTGAGGGTTAGATGTGCTAGTGAAAGGGTGCATCATTTTTAACATAACTTTTATAAAATCATCACTAAAGAGATGGTATCTACACAAAGACTAGATAAAAGTAAAGGGGAAAATTATGCAGCAAACTGAGGGACCAGCATGGGCAGAATTCCCAAGTGGCAGTGTGTATGGCATGTCAAGAGAATCACAAAGAAGGTAAAATTGGTGAAGTGGACAGCACGTGAGTGAGGATAGTAATGATCAGCACAGAGAGCTAGCCCTCCAGTGCTCTGAAAGTTATTGTAAGGATAATGGGTTTTATTCTGAGTGAGGCAGAGAGAAATGGAGAGTTTTGAACAGAGGTTAAACATGATCTGATTTATATTTTATAAGTTCGCACTGGCTGCTACTCTTTTTTTTAATATACTTTATTGATTATGCTATTACAGTTGTCCCATCTACTCCCCACCTCCTGCCCTGCACACCCCTTCCCCCCACACTCCCCCTCCTTAGTTCATGTCCATGGGTCATATATATGAGTTCTTTGGCTTCTACATTTCCTATACTATTCTTAACCTCCCCCTGCCTATCTTCTACCCACCGTTTATTCTACTTATTCCCTGTACCTTTCCCCCCTCTCTCCCCACCCACCTCCCTGATAATAACCCTCCATGTGATCCATTTCTGTGATTCTGTTCCTGTTCTAGTTGTTTGCTTAATTTGTTTTTGTTTCTGTTTTAGGTTCAGTTGTTAATAGCTGTGAGTTTGTTGTCATTTTACTGTTCATATTTTTGATCTTCTTTTTCTTACATAAGTCCCTTTAACATTTCATAGAATAAGGGCTTGGTGATGATGAACTCCTTGAACTTGACCTTATCTGGGAAGCACTTTATCTGCCCTTCCATTCTAAATGAAAGCTTTGTTGGATAGAGTAATCTTGGATGTAGGTCCTTGCCTTTCATGACTTGGAATACTTCTTGCCAGCCCCTTCTCGCCTGTAAGGTTTCTTTGGAGAAATCAGCTGACAGTCTGATGGGCACTCCTTTGTAGGTTACTGTCTCCTTTTCTCTTGCTGCTTTTAAGTTTCTCTCTTTATCTTTTTTCTTAGGAAATGTAATTATGATGTGCCTTGGTGTGTTCCTCCTTGGGTCCAACTTCTTTGGGACTCTCTGAGCTTCCTGGACCCCCTGGAAGTCTATTTCCTTTGCCAGATTGGGGAAGTTCTCCTTCATTATTTGTTCAAATAAGTTTTCAATTCCTTTCTGTTCCTCTTCTCCTTCTGGCATCCCTATGATTCGGATATTGGAATGTTTAAAGACATCCTGGAGGTTCCTAAGCCTCTCCTCATTGTTTTGAATTCTTGTTTCTTCATTGTGTTGTGCTTTAATGTTTCTTTCTTTCCTCTGGTCTACACCATTGATTTGAGTCCCATTTTTCTTCCCCTCACTGTTGGTTCCCTGTACATTTTTCTTCATTTTCCTTATCATATCCTTCATTTGTTCATCTAATTTGTGACGAAATTCAACCAAGTCTGTGAACATCCTGATTACCAGTGTTTTGAACTGTGCATCTGATAGGTTGGCTATCTCTTCGTCGCTTAGTTGTATTTTTTTCTGGAGCTTTGATCTGTTCTTTCATTTGGGCCATTTTTGTTGTCTTGGTGCGCCTGTTACGTAGTAAGGGGCGGAGCCTTAGGTGTTCACCGGGGCGGGGCGGCCACATCGCTGCGTAGTGACGCTGTTTGTGGGGGAGGGGACCGAGAGGGAACAATGTCTGTTGCTCCGCTCTCTGCCGACCTTCAGTGACCCTCCGCGCCACCCACAGTCAAATTGGGCCCTTCCGGTGCTAGTTCTGGTGCTGATTCCCAGTGGGAGGGCTTATGTACGCTCCAGGACCCCGTGGGTCTCTCCAACGAGCTCTCCTGTGAGGCTGGGAGTTTCTCCTGCTGCCGCCGCCTCAACCCCCACAGGAGTTTTCAATCAGAGGCTCTGAGGCTTCACCTCCCCATGCTGGAGCTCTGGGTTGCGGGGTCTGTCTCGCTCCCCAGTTGTTCCTCCTGGTTTATCCTCACGAGGGAGTGGGACGCCCGGTCTGCAGCTGCCACCTCTCCTGGCCGTGCCTTTCCCCGGTCCGCCAGCCACCGCCCCACCACACAAGTCCTCTCTGCCCCTCCTACCGGTCTGGATGTAAGTTTCTTAATTTCTTGGTTGTCAGACTTCCATACAGTTCGATTTTCTGTCAGTTCTGGTTGTTTTTTGTTTTAAAATTTGTTGTTGTCCTTCTTTTGGTTGTGTGAGGAGGCACAGTGTGTCTACCTATGCCTCCATCTTGGCCGGAAGTTGGGTGCTACGCTCTAAATTTTTTTATTCTATTAAAAAATGCCATCGAAATTTTGATAGAGATTGGACTAAGCGATCTCTGAGGTTTCTTGTGATATTAAAATGATCAAATTATTATTTGTATTGATGAAGAAGAAGTTCAGCTCTGGAACTATTTCAGTTTTTTACCTCCAGAAGAAGAGAAGGAACATTTATTCAGCACATGCTACATGCCAGGCATCTTTGCAGCGGTCCTGGGAGAGACATCGTTAGTGTTCTTGTTAGGGTGACTTGTCCTGCTCTGCATGGAAAGGCCCGGACTCCCACAGGGACATAAGCCCAGGTGAACAACACCCTTCCAACGCCGGTGCTTCTCTCACCCTAGCTGCCTCCTCCTCCGTGTCCTGGCAGCTTCCCAACTGCAGACAGAGGTTGCACCAAAAACTGGTGGGTGTTTGTCTTCTCACTGGTGCCACAACACTTGTAGGGGTCTTAGCTGCTATTGTACTTAGGGGGTAACAGAATATTAAGTGTTCTACATTTATTTGAATATGTACAGTGTTGAATGGATGGACTATGTAAGGGAATCATGATCTAAATTTTATTTTTTAATTGAATAAAGTCCCACCTGGGGCTTCTTTCATTCATATATATATATATATATATAATCAATTCTTGCTAAGAAGAAGGGAATAACCCTTCTTCCAACCTTTCCTTCTCCTCTCTGTTCTACTCAAGATTTCCATCCCTGGGCAAGTAATGCAAGTGCTCCAAGATCATGCTGCAAAGACACTCATGCTGGCTCCATCTTATCCAGCTTTCGTGGCTTCCCTGGGTTTGCATCAGTGCAACTACGATCAAATCTGGGAGAACATTTATAGCAACATCAGCCTCCACCAGGTACCACAGGGAGAAATAGCAAATATGTCTTTCTGTTCAACTTGCCACCTGTGTGTAGATCTTAGAAATGTACTTTGGTAGTTTTTCAGACACTCTCCCCCGGAAAGCTCTATTACCTAACTAGGCTTGTTTTTATTATAAAAAACTTAAAAGGCTATTTAAAAAGAGGGGTATAAAGAGGTGCTATATGAGATATTGTTGCAGCCAGGACATACAAAGCTGCAAACTTTGGTGCTAAATACCAAAAGAAGTGGACAGTTGTTAAATATTGTGAGTGTTCAGACAGAGAGCGGTCCCCACAGGGTTGGTTTTACTGAGAAAGACCTCTGGAAGGAGGAAGAGGAAATTGAGCTGGACTTGAAGAAAGCATAGGGCTTAAGGAGGAGGTGTTGGAGAGGGAAGGAAGGAGCACATTCCAGGAGGGAAGCATGAACAACGATGCAGAGGAGAGACTATGCGTAGAGCATTCAAGTTTGTTTAAGTGGAAGACCTATATGGAAACATAGTGAAGAGAAGTTTTTTAAGGGAAGGAGGAGAGGGCAGGTTGTAGGTGTCTGTAAATTTCAGACTAAGGAATTTGTGCTTTATCCTGTACAGCAAGTGCTATGTGCAAAGCTGTCTGTTTTTAGGGAGACTAACATGGCCACAGGGTGTTAGTTGGATTGGAAGAGTGAGAAATTGCAGGCAGGGATGCTAGTTAGGTAGCTACAACATGGGATAGACATGAAATTTGAAGATGAAAGGGAGTTTCTACACAAGGTAGTAGATATTCGTCTTTACGCTGGTACTATAGCATTTTTGAAGCTGTGACCTACTATCGATTGTTACTCTCAGAGTTTTGTTTCACTTGCTTATTTAGGGTGAGAAGGCTTGGGTTTATTTACAGTCTGGGGGGGAAGAGGGGGGAGGAGAAGAGATGGAAGGGTGAACTTGAGAAACAGACGACCCTGGGGAAAGAAGAGGAGAAGGATGAGAAGAGCAATTCTGAAAAGGGAGAATGGCATTGCTTCCCTTGAGATGAATGAGGCACATAGAATTTTCAGGTGCAAAATGATAAGATGTGGGGCCTTGTGGATGGCCTGGCCATGCCAGAGAGGGAGAGGAAGATGTGTGCATTAGTGAGGTAGAAGGTGGGCATGGCATGTGAGCAGGTGTCACCACGGAGAAGGCCACCAATGAGAGGAGAATATAAGGATGACCCTGAGTTAAGGGAGCCCAGCTGGCATAAGAGGGCATGAATTTGCAGAGCCCATCTGTATAATAATGCTATTACTTCCATCCCCCAAAACAACTGTAAACTGAATAAAAATTACACACAAAGTCGGGGGCATGGAGAACTTTAGGAGGAGAATTCTAGAAAGAGAAGCACTGTCATGATCTACCATCCCAGGGTGGCCATGGAGGAAAAGAGTACTTGACATGGGTTTAGCAAGTTATGGATTGTCTGCAAGCAAACACACAGGTGCATGTACACACACACACACACACACACACACACACACACCACAATTTCTATAACTTTCCTATCTGTTTAGACAAGTATCTAGAAAAGCTAATGAAAAATGAGTTGGCCCCACTGATGAGGAGCAGATGCTGCATATCACAGCATGGAGCTCCCTGGCCCTGGAACTCCCTGATAGTGCACCTGCCAGCAATGCTCTCCTCAGCTAGCATCCTGCAAGAGTTGAGAAAATAGCCAGATTTTTCCTACCCTATTGTCATTTCACAATACAGTGTATGTCTCCATTCAGGAAGATCTTTTATGTTCTAACAAGGAGACATTTAAAAACATCTGGCTCTTCTGCTTCTTGAACCAAACTGAGGGGAAAGAGGTCTGGGAGTTGGGAGTAGAAAGTGAGGGCGGTGGGCAAAAGCAGAGTCAGCCCAGGTATCTCTGAACAAGACCTCCGCTCCGAGCATCCTGGACAGTCTAATTCTTGATGCTGACTGTAATCTTTTATCTGGGAAGTTCTGCTATTCACATCTGAGGGCCATCACCACAGATCTGTTTTCCTCCTTGGCCGAGAGAATAGGGAGAATTAAACTCCTGGTGGCTAAATGGGGGTGAAGGGAGGTGTCTATGAGTGAGGGAGAGGTAGGAGGCAAAGGAAGATGGAGTCAGAGATGCAGAGCTTTATGTTGGAAATCATGGCTGTGGTTGGACCAGCAGGGCTCAGAGTTGCAGCAGTGCCCAGGAGTACTGAGGGGACAAAGGAGGTTACCTCTGTGGGGCCGCTGTGTCCATGAAAAGCAGACAGAAGGTGCATAGTGAGAGCAGGAGGTGATGGCTTGGATAAGTATTGAGAGGCAGAAAGCGCTAAGTTAGAGCAAGTGTGAGGAGCTCAGCCAGACAGTAAGGAGAACTTCTGGTCCTCTGCTACTGCTTCCCTCCATTTGCACAGGAGATGGGAAGTCGGGGTACTGATAAAATTCCGTCTGTGCTTTCACTAAAGTCTGTTTTTAATGCAGTTGCCCAAATGTTAAAAGGAGAAAGAAAGCAAAGAAAGAAAACCACTTCCTTTGGCTATTTACTGACTTATAAAAGTTGTTCTTGGAATAGAGCAAAGGGAGAAGAATGTGAGCACTGTGTTTTTAAGTTAGTCCATGGTAAAGAGACCCTAAGGAGACTTAGGGTCCCTATAGATTCTAGAGGGGGAGCATGAGGGAGACATAACATACATGCACAAATCACCCTCCATACTAGTGTCATGCACATTTTTCCCCAGTTTCTCATTCATTCATTCATTCATTCACTCACTCAGTGATTATTACATAATGCTGCATTTGTGCCAGGAATTGTGCTAGGCTCAGGAAATGAAACACATAATAAATGAATGAACAAAGACGTAAATCTACATTGCTAACTGTGGGTGCCGTGAAGAAATCCACAGGAGTAGAGGGCCATGGGGCTGAGAAGAGCACTTACTGACAGAGAGATCAACCAAGACCTTCCAGAGTCATGGCTCAGAGCCATCTGAGCTGGAGATTGATGAATGAGAAGGATCAGCCGTGCAAACAGGCCAGAGAGAGTTTTCCTAATGGGGATCAGAAAATAGCACAGGGTTTAAGAAAGGAAATTCTAAGACAGTAACCAATAGTTTTTCACTTTCCTTCACATTTTCCTGTGGGTGTGAATTGGTGACCACCTCAAGTATTTCTTCCTCTTTGGTCAAGAATCACTTTATAGCCCTGGCTGGTGTGGCTCAGTGGATTGAGCATTGGCCTGTGAACCAAATGTTTGCTGGTTCAATTCCAGGTCAGGGCACATGCCTGGGTTACAGGCCAGGTCCCCAGTTGGGGGCATGAGAGAGGCAACTGATTAGTGTTTCTCTCACATGTCTATGTTTCTCTTCCTATCTTTCTCTCTGCTTTTCCCCCCTCTCTAAAAATTAATAAATAAAATCTTAAAAAAAAAAAGAGTCACTTTACACAATAACAATGGTGGCATGTTGTCATTCTGAATGTTGAATACCAGTCACATGAGATTAGGATTAAGTAAAAGGTGGCAGCTGGGAGAAGTCACAGGAATGTGGGGATGAATTTTAAAGCTCTGTTACTGTTTTGCAAGCACATAGCAGTCAAGAATGAATTTTAGTATATGGACGCTGGGGAGCAGCCTGGTTCTGAAATTGGCAAGCAACAACCAATCTACCATGAAAACTAACTTTCATAAAGGACTTCGGCATGAAGGACAGCAGACCTCATAGGACTGTCCCTTTTGACAGTTCTGTGTCCCACTTGAGAGAAAGTAGGCACTACTTGTGATGCAACGTCAGAGTAGTTTCTGATCAATTCTCAGTGAGTACTGTTCACCAATGACCTTTCTTTACAGGGTTTTTAAAAATAAATAAGTGTTTTATTTTGGAATAGTTTTAGATTTACACAAAAGTTGCAGAGACAGAACAAAGAGTACCCAGGGATTCCTTCACCCACTTTCTCCTATTGTTAGCACCTTATACTTCTGTGGCACATTTCCCACACCTAATGAACCAACATCGGCACATTATTGTTAACTAAACTAGACTTTATTTGCAATTCACTGGTCTTTCCATTAATGTCCTGTTTGTGCTCCAGGATCCCACCCAGGGACCACATTGCATTCAATTGCCCTGTCTCTCCAGGATCCTCAGGTCTGAGCCGGTCTCTCAGTCTTTCCTTGTTTATCACGACCTTGGCAATCTTCAGGAGTACTGGCCACTTGTAGAGTGGTCCCTGATTTGAGTCTGTCTGATGTTTTCCTCATGGTTACACTGAGGTTATAGGTTTAGGGGAAGAACACCCTAGAGGTGACGTGACCTTCTTGCCACATCATATCAGGGGCAGATATGGTCAACGTGAGTTGTCGCTGGGGCGGTTAACCTTGGTCACGTGGTGGCCAGGTTCTCCCCTGTAGAGTTACTATTTTTTTCTTTAAGGAGTTTTTTAAAAAATTAACTTTAAACTACAGAAGTAATAAATGAATGTCAAATAATTTTTCTCTTCATAAAAAATTGAAGCATCACTGAAAAGTCAATGCTTTAATGGGGACTCTAATACTGGTCCCCATTCCACTTGCTCAGAGGTTGACACTGTTACTACCTCGAGCCTTTTCAATGCACTTACATCCACACACATGTCCCCATAAAAATATAAATAGTGTAATTTAGTTTTCTTTATTAACAATCTGTCATACCCTGTGGCAGCGATTTGCAACCTTTTCATCTTTTGGCACACCAAAAAATCCTGCAGATCTGACAAAAATAGGCATAATTTTGATTCGTTCACATTGGACAGCTATTGTGTTGGCTGTTGTCATTTTTTTAATTTGACAATCTAAGGGAAAAGAGGTCAATGCCCGTGTTTTTGAAATTCACCTTTTAAAAATAGGTACTGCATGTTTTAAAAATTCTTGCAGCGCTCCCGTGTGCCATAACGCACTGTTGAAAATCGCTGCCCTAAGGATTTTTTTCTGCAACATGCTTTTTTCGCCCAACAGTATGTCTCAGAGACCTGTCTCTGCGGTTCTCTTTCAAGGCTGCGTTACATCTTATTGTGTACTACAGACCGCGTAGCCAGCCCCCTGTGGGTACCGGTTGCTCTTTTCCCCCCATTAGAAACCCTGCCTACTAAGTTCCTTGTGCATGCTTCCTTATGCATACGTGTGTTTCGTTAGAGCAAATATTTAGAAATGGACTTGCTGATTCACAGAATGTGCACATTCAAGACTTTTCATAAATCCCGTCAAATCCTAGCCTTTTCCTCCAACTAGCAACTTATGAGAGAACCTGTTTTCCCACATCCATTTTAACACTGTATGTTTTGCTAAACATTAATAATGTTTGCAATGTTTCTAGCACTGTTTGAATTGGCCGTTACCTACCATTTGCATTGAAGGCTGGCCACTCTTTTCTTTATTTGCAGTTCTAATTCCAGATTCACTTAAAGAGCTGGGTTTGTGTGATAAAAAGAAAACTACTAAATTTTCTTATAATTGTTATTGACGATAATGTTTTACTTGAAAGAGAGAATTCTGGTCCAAATTAACTGCATTTTTTTGGATGTTCTTTTGAAAAAAAACTTTAAAATAATTTAAGTAGCGTCCTGACCAGAGGAAGAAATGGGCTAGCTAGCCCTCCATGGATCCTTCCGAACTTGTAATTCGGTTACATCAAGTTATCTGTGTCCAATGTCATTCCCCCAGAAAACACCTGTTTATTAAAATGTTTACTTAATAAGCATTTTATATAAATGTATGTACAAACATTAAATACTATTATTGACCATTGTATTTCTAAAGACAAGGTTTAAATTGGTCGCCTTAACTTTATGGAGCAGTGAAGTAGCAGAAAATACTACATCTTCTGCCTCTTCTTTTGCTTTTTCTCACTGGCCACACCAAGGAGAGAAGGGGACAGCCGTTTTCCCTGTCTGTGTCATGCTCCCCTCCGTCTTCAGAGATAATGCCATGTAATGAGTGCATGGTGTGCTCCCACGGAAGTGGTATTGTGTACAGTAGCTCCCGTGTGCAAGAAGTTCAGGGAAACACAAAACACCAATTTCCTGGTTTCTGTCTTCACATTTAATCGGACATTTTTAAAAAACAAACATTTTTATGACAATAAAAACATGCATTTATCATAGAAAATTTGTGAAATATAGAAAAGTTCAAGAAAGAAAATTAAAATCATCCATTATTTTACCACCCAAATATAACAACACTATTGTTAACACTCGGTATATATTCTTCTAGTCTTTTTATTCTGTGTTTATACATAAGTAAGCTGTAGAGACATTTGGGGGAGGGACGGGGAATACATAGTAGAATTACTTTGCCCCTAGTTATTCCTCCCACTCCATTGCCACTGCTAATTTCCCAGAAGAAAATGAGATTTGCAATCAGTGGCAATCTCAAAACTGTTAAAATAAGTGAACTCAGCCATGCTGATGAAGACCCAGTCACGAGGTGGAGTAAGTGTCAAAGGACTTAACTACCCAGGAAGACAGAATGAACACAGGTAGTTTCTGGCCAGCTTTGCTGCCAGTCTGCACTGTAGTCCAGTTGCCTCAGGGGAACACACTCATGGACTTCCGCATTTCCTCGGCAGTTTCCTCCTGTGGGCTGTGGTTGGTTCTCTTTACCCTTCTGCTGGGTTTTAGTCACCCCTAGCCTGTTGTGCCTCCTTCCTTTCTTCCTGGAAATATACCAGCCCAGGAGTACTTTTGTGGTTTGTTCAGAAACCCCTTACAGTGTCTTTCATGTAACTAATGTCATTTTCTGTTCTTCCTGTGTAGTTCTGGGTAATTTTAAAGACAGCTGAAAAAGTCACCATGCCCTCAGAGAAAGTCTGTGGCTCTGAGCTGGCCCTACGGAGTCACATGGGGCAACACTGAGCTGCAACACAAGAGCACCTAGGCCTGGGACACAAAAGGCTTCCCAAGAATGCCTCTCTCCCAAAATTCTGGGTCAAATAGCAACTGTCAAAATTTAATTCCCTTCATGGAGTATGTGCTTTCCTACACATTGTTTAAAAATAACAGGTTCTCTTTATTTTGGGATAATGAGCTTGTGTTTCTGTATTAAAGAACTGGAGTGTACCACATCACCTTCCAAGGTCTTTTCCAGTTCTAGGGTTGTGGGACATTTATACCAAAATACACCTGTATATAGACTAACCTGAAACAGACAGGACCTTCCGCCCACAGGCAGAATAGGAAGCCACTTAATGACACCCGATTAGATAACTTTGTCTCTCACTTGGACTTGTGAATACCCCTGTCCAAAATTTTCTCCTCCGCTGCCCGTCATAAAGACTGGTAGTCTATCTTTAGAGTCTTGGGAGCTGTATTATTTAAGACCAGGTTTGGCTGTTGGTCATAGTTAGACACAAAATAACAGAATTAAAAGAGATGGAAATTTTTCTTGCTTCCTCAAGTTAACATCCAGGAGTAGGAAGTACAGAGCTGGTGTGACAACTCTGCTCCATGGTGTCCTCAGGGACCCATGCTCCTCTACCCTGGAGTTCCAACAAATGTAACCTCTATTCCCGAGATCAACCCCTGGTCTAAGATGGAGCTCCAGCGCCACATTTGTGTTCTATGCAAGAAGAGGGAAAATGGGAGTGGAGAAGCTGCCACTTCAGGGAAATGCCTAGAAGATGCCACGTGGCATTTTCACGTTCATCCCATTGTTCAGAACTTAGTCACATAGAACACACCTAGCTGCAAGAGAGTCTTGGACATGTCATCTTTATCTGGGTGGCCATGTGCCAAGATAGATATTACATTACTGTGGGAAAAAAGGGAAATGGATACTGGGAAACAACCAGTAGTTTCTGCCATTGTTGGAATTTGAAGAACCAAAAATTAGAATATAAGTAACCTAAAGAGGGGGCATTCCAACTAGCCATTGCCACTCAGTGTTCTCATGGGGATCAGTGTCAATATGAAAGACCATGGCTTATGGGAATGGGGTGAATGCCCAGGGACAGAGAGTGGCTGCCCAGAAGGGCAGGACCATACATCAGTATCTCCTCCTTTTCAGTTTTCCCTAGGGTCCCTGGGGGGTATGACCTCATCCTTCTCCACAACAGGAAAGATGAGTGTAGAAATAAGTGTAAACCATGAATCCTGTGATAGATCCTATAGGGCTGACTGACTACTGGAACCCACTGGCCAGGAGAGAACTAGCATGCACTGAGCATCTATGAGGTGGCAGTCACCAAGCTTTTATCCATCCTGTCATTTAATTCTCATAGCAACATTCTGCATTTATCATGCCGTCTTACAAATGTGAAAATAGGATTAAGACTTTAAGTGTTAAATCATATGGCTAAAAAGTAGAAAGAAGAGTTTAATCCCCTGATCTCTCCCAGCCTGGAGCAACACTAGAGTCGAGGTTCAAGGTTTCAGACATTCACTAGAAAAGTGTATCAACTCTTCATGATCATGAAAGTTCATATGGACCATGGAAAAGGAGGTGGGTGGGGTATGGAGGCAACTAGTATTTAAAAGCTGTGAATAGCTCATATTTAAATGTTGTGAATAGTTTTGTAAAACAAAGACTAAATAATAGTGAAAGGGTGACCTCCAATTTATTTTAGAAATAGATTTTCAAGTCAGGTTGAAATGGATGAAGATGCCTTTCTACGATACTTGTTCATCTAAATATGCCTTGGGTCATGAGATTTAATTTTGTGATGACCCAACTGTGAATTTGTTAACATTGTAAATGTCTTTGTAATTTAACTAATGCCACTTTTTTTATAGAATGAAAATATGGAGAAAGATAACCTTTCGATGGAACAAAATGAAAATAACCCAGCACAAATAACCCTAATTAACGTGCTGGGGAGCCCGTCAAGCAGAGAAAAGACACAGGGTAAAACTAAATCATTGTGCTGTTGACTCATGGATATGGCTTAAACACAAAGGGGAAAGCTGAGTGACTGATTAATATAGAGGTTATATGTTAACTCAAAAAATATTTGAAGCTGAAATGAAAACAAGACTGTTAAAGCAGGTTGGACAGCTAAATTAATGTTTCACTTTAGAACTGGATTTTTAATGAGAGTATTTGCTAAGAGAAATTACTTTTTATATTTATACATATAGAGCAATTATTTTATCTTCAGTGAGTTTTTTAAAGAGTGGCTTTTATCAAACTCCCTTATATTAAATAAAATGACTTCAATTTGGTATATATGAATTTTCCAGACCACTTTGAGGTGAAAGGCATTTATTCTACATTTCCTGCCTGCTACAGGTACAACTATGTAAGCGCCCTATAACTGCTGGGCCTGGGTGACGGGGCGGGGCCTGGTGATAAGTACCCTGTTCTAACGAGAGGGACCTACTTGTCCTTTCTGTATCTGAACCACCTGGGAACCAGGGAGCTGCAGGTACGTGGAGCACCTGGCAGTCTGGTCTCAGCAATCTGGAATGTTTGATCATCTAGAAAGGGGGCTTTCCGCTATTCCAGCAGCAACACGTTTTTAGACTTTGTTCTTTGTTCTGATTTTACCAGGAAATTAGTCCTTTCTGGGGGTGGTATGCTCCTTTCTCAGCAGTACGATTGACCTGCCAACCTCCAGGGCCCCGTTAAGCTTTTCTCTAAGTGTGGCCAGCAAAGGGCCAGGTCCTGACCCTGTTCTTTCTTTGTTCCAGTGCATCTGCTTAGGAATTCTGAACTACCTCAGATCCGTTGAGCGAACACTGACAATCAATACTTCAGGCCTTACCTTGGTTGCAGGGAGCCTGGTTCTCACTGTAGAAGAGAGTTCCTGGGTAAATATGGCAAAAGGAGGCTTGGACACATTGCAAGGCCTAGGAGCTCACCACTACGTCCATGGGACATCTGCCGAGCAAAAGGTAAGGTATTCTGCTACAATTTTTTCTTCCTCCATTATCCCGTCTCCCGAGTCACCTTCTTCCAGGCACCTGGAATCAGTTAACATGATGGAGTAACAAGTGGGAGTTTCTTAGGGAAATGGCTTTTTAAAAAAAATGTGGCGAAAACCACAGTGCAATGCTGAGTCCTCATGAGAGCAGGACACAGGCAGAGAGGGCTCTAATGGCACCCACAATAGGCAAGCGGGCCTTTCAGCTGCTGGTTTGTCAATTCTATGGTGAAGGGAGCAAGAGAGGCCCTTTCTGTTATTCTTGCCCGAAAGCCACGGGTCCTCACAGAGCAGCTCTTGTAAGGCCCTCCTTGACTTTGCTAGGGGTACCTTTTGGCCTCTTTTCTGTTTTCCAAGCCCTAAATTAAAAAAATAGATTAAAAAACAAAGTTAGGGGAAAAAATGGAAAGAGCTGAAATTAAAAATATTTTCTCTTTTCAAAAACCTGTTTGCCCCTTGGTGCGTTTCATATCTCTTGAGTATATTTTATATAGTCTACAAAGTTCATATTAAATCCCTTCCTTTGGCAGTAAAGTTGAAAAAGCCTACATTTTCTTAAGCTATTATAAACATTCTTGTGCTACTTTCATCTCAATCGCTAGAAAGTTTATTCCTGAAGTTTATTCCTGATTCACTATGAATTAAATCTTTTATCTTCTCAAAAAAATACTAGGTCGACAAGTGTGAAAAATTAAATCTAGCCATCAAAAAGGTCGTGTTCTAAGCTTGTGTGGCCCCTGATTTATGCTTGTCACATCTGCAAGGGTATGGAATTTTATGGTCCCCTGTCATTAATATGCAGAGTCTACAGTAGCACTTCCAATGGAAATGTAACACAAGCCGCATAATGTAATTTAATATTTTCTAGTTAGATTCATTTCAAAAAGTATTAAAAAACATAAAGTTAATTTTAAAACATATAATCTATTTAACCCATTGTACCCAAAATATTATCATTTTAACATATAACCAATATAAAGAAATCATTTATGAGATATACATTTTTGGTACTAAATCTTGAAGGTCTGGTATGTACATCATATGTATGGCTCATCTCAACTCAGACAAGCCTCAACCAGGCAAGCCACAGCTCAGTAACCACTTGTGGTTAGAGGCTATTGTATGGAACAGTTCAGCTCTAGATATTGAAAAACGCTTTCTTATTTTTCCCATCCAGTTACCTAGAGCCCAACCTTAACTCAGTATCCAGAAGACTCTTCTCTTTGGTCTCCTTCCCTAACAAACTCTTCCCTCCCAGGCCCCTCACCATACACAGGCTCCATTCCCTAGAATTGAAGGAGAGGGAGACAAACCCAATCCTGCCCCATTATTGACTGTAGGAGGAACTTTTTAAGGGTAATGCAACATTTCCTTCTCATGCTCTCATAAGTGAGAGAAATAGCAGCATCTTTAGAAGCAGCCAGCAGCTACTACTTTAGCATAAGAAACTCAAGGAAGTGACCTTCTTCACAGGGTTTTTAATAGGATGGTGAGGTTTAGTTGCACTCCATGTGTGTGGCCCTGTCAGCATTTAAACTGGAATGTCCAGCTCTAACTATGTGATCCTCCCCCATGTAGGAGGAGGCACAGATGCTAATTTGTTGGGTTGGTCTCACCAGGCCCAGGGCCGAGGCTACAGGGAGCAAAATCATTGGGCTTCCCAGTCCAGGGAGCTGACATTGAAAATCTCCTGTGACAGAGACTTCTTCCCTAGACCCACTGTGTTTATCCCATGACGATAGTCTTGGGCTAGTATTAACACATGTTCACTCAATGACAATACCAGGAAAGAAAATGGCCTATGTCCCATCATGGACACTGCCATTTTATGAGCCTACCTTAAGCCTGTAGCAGAGTAGAAAGAGCCCCAGACAGGCAGTGGGCTTTCCTAGCTGTTTGGCCTTGAGTGTGTCTCTTCAGGCGCAAAGGCCTGGCACCCCATGGCATGTTCAAGATCTGCCTGGACTTGACATGCTAATAGCAGACTGTTGTAAGCAAGAGGTAGGAGATGAGCTGCAGAAAAAGGCAGGCCAGGCCACGAAGGGCTGGGCTCTCCTTAGAATAGGGACTAATTCTAAGGTAGACGAGGAACAGAAAATTTCAAATAGGAGAATGGCTCTCCTCCTTGCTTTGTAAATGCCATAGATCTTGCCCAAATGTGATCATGTTTGTTCTTTTACTTGCCCATGAGTTGTCTGCTTCTCACAAGATAAAGGTGAAGGCTGATGATGTTTCCAAGGCTGAGCACAATTTGACCCCTGCCACTCTCTTGGACCTCATTGCCCTCCACTGTCCCCATTCCTCCATCTTTATTGGGCTGGGCTGGTCCTCCTCTGAATGGGCAGAATTGTTCATGCCACTGGGCCTTGTACATACTCACAAGCCCATGCATTACCTCCTCTTTCATTGGCGAATGCCTAGTATATTCAAGAGTCCATTCCAAGATCACCTCTCTTGGAAGCATTTCTTACATCACTATACAGAGCCGAGTGCTTCCACCCGTGACTTGTCTACATCCATTACAGTACTCGGCTCATAGACGTGTCAGATTGTTGGCTTACCTACTCCCACAGGCTGTGAGCCTGTCGTTTATTCATTCATTTGTTCATTCCACACATTTTCTGACCAGTAAAGATACTAGGCACAGGGGATACAGCAGTAAGTAAAACTGGCATAAATCCCTGCCATTATGGGACTACTTAGTGGAAAGAGACAGACATTAAATGAGTAAATAAACATATATAGAATGTCAGATGGCTTGGCACCAAAGCTTCCTAGAATTCCTAGCCCCTTACAATTGGGTGAGGCCTACTGATGAGCTTTGGCCAGTGGGCTGTGAGGAATAATCACATGTGTCATTTCCAGTCCAAAGCATTTAGGAGCTGGTTTGTGACCCTCCAGCTCTTTTTCCATCCTACAGCCATAGAAGGTATGTATCAGGCCACAAAATATCCTCGGTCCCTTGGGTCAATGCTGGGAGATACCTGTCTAGAAAGCAACTAGCCCTGCCGTGGGATCTGCATGAGTGAGAAATTAACTGTAATTGTAGGCCGTTGAGCTTTGGGGTTGTCTATAACAGGAAAACCTAGCCTTTGTGGGCCAGCAGAGATGGTGTTAGGTGCTACAGAAAAAACTTGAGAAGAAAAGAGGGCTAGAGAGTGGTGGAGGCTGGTGATAGGCTATTCCGGTTGTAAGGAGGGTGATCATGGAAGGCCTTCCTGAGAAAGTACTATTTGAGTACAGACCTGAAGGAAATCAGGAAGCCAACCATGTGACTAACAGGGAAGGGAGTGCCAGGTAGAGGGGAGAGCCCATGCAAAGGCCCTGAGACAGAACCGCGTCAGGCAGCGTCGCAGTAATAGCAACTTCAGAGCAGCTAGAGTGGATGAGGGGGAAATTGGAAGGCAATAAAATTAGAGAGATTGGAGGGGTGGAAAACAAGTGATGTAGGTAGGGCCTGGTGGACCACTGTGAGGACTTTGACTTTAACTTTGAGTGAGAATGGGAGCACTGTGTGAGTTCTGAGCAGGAGAGTGATATGATTTGACTTACGTATTAACATTCATACTGCAGTCTTGGGAATAGACTGACAGTACATCAGGGCTGAAGCAGAGACTAGTTAGGAGGTTATTACATTGATCAAACTAGAGATAATATGTCTGAGAAGACAGCATGGTGACAAACGGTTGGACTCTGGACATATTTGAAGGTACAGCCAATATGATTTCCAGGAAAAAGGGATGTAAAATGTAAGAGAAATTGAAGTCAAAACTGATTCAAAAGTTTTGGTCTGAGCATCTGGAAGTTTGGAGGAGCCACCACCTGACATGTGGTTGGAGGAGGTTCATTGGAAACATCAGGATCTCGGTTTAGGACATAAAAATTTTGAGTTGCTCACTAAAGTTCAGGTGGCAAAAGGAAGTCCAGTAAGTCCTCACTTAATGTCACCAATAGGTTCTGTGCCTTTAAGTAAAACGAGGTAAAACAAAACTAATTTACCACAGGCTAATTGATAAAAACAAAAGTTTAAGTTCCTATGATAGCTCATCAATGTTATAAGAAAACCATGTTATCTAAAGACCTGCTATATATTTTTTCACATGCTAGGTATTTAATAAATGTTTGCTGGACAAATAAAAAGGCTGTGTCCATAACCTTCTGGTTTTGAAATCACAAAAAGACATTGTACATAAGAGCGTTTTGCCAAGTATATCATGCTGTTCAAATGAAGAACAGTTAGCTGTGACGATAGTGTAATATCATACTCTGCAGGTGAGGCAGGTAGTAAAAGATATTTTTATTTTCTTTTCAAAATATTTGAGATTGTAGCCAATGGACCGACTCATTCACCTAACAAATGTCGATGAAATTCTTGGATAAGACTATTATTAGCTGAAATTGATGCAAAGATGATTTAGAAAAGGGTGAGCTAGTCAGAGAAATAGTGTCTACCTTGTCAAAACCTACAACTCACATTAATAAATGATGACAGCAGCCAATAGAGTAAAAGGAATGAATGATGGGCCATCAATTGTCCTACAGTTAATGTACTCAAATAGTTATCTTGGCACCAGTTATTTTGCAGACTTAAAAAACATATGAATCATTCTAAAGATCAGATTACTTCTTAACCAAACAGGTAATTATTGTCTTCCCCTTCCTGCCACTCCTCTAAGCATAATATTGAACAATCAATTTACTAGACCACAAAAACTTTAGAGGGGGGAGGTCTTTCTCATGGCCAAGGAAGAAAATAAAATTAAAAGAAAATATTATAATAACTGACTCATAACCCTGTATGAAATAATTTGGCCATCTGGTCTTCAGAGTTCCTCACCATCGGACATAAGCACACGTTTCAGAGCCAGGAACTGAGGGAGGGAAGGAGAAGGAACACGCATGGATGTGAAGGGCTTAAACAGTGAGCTGGGGGTGGGAGAGTGGAAAAGGAGACCCGCGTTACAGTCAGCGACTTAACACTGCTATTGTTTTCCATCAGCTTCAGAATGTAATGCAGTAGCCATTTCTTTACATCTTATAAAATTTTCCCCTGCAAGGATTTAGGGAACTGTCTTTTCCAGTAAAGTAGGTAATGCATACATTTTTCTGGAAGGAGAGCTCATTTCGCGTAACAGGTGATAGGTGTTAAACACCAACAAAAGCCAACATGCTAGCTTATAAATCTAAACAAGCTGTTTAATTTTTGCATGTGGCATGTCATTTCTCAGCCTCTCTTCTGTTTCTCACTGACGCCTATAATTTTTTAAAATTATTTTTTATCATTTATGCTATTACAGTTGTCCCAATTTTTCTCCTTTGCTCCCTTCTACCTAGCCCTTCCCCCACTCCCTCAGGCAATCCCCTCACCATTGTCTGGTCCATGGGTCAGGCATATATGTTCTTTGGCTGATCCCTTCATCCTCTTTCATCCAGTCCCTGCCCTCTCAACTGCCTAGTCCTATCATTTTATAAGAAACAGTACCTTGACTTTTGGAGACCCTGACACAAATAAGTTCCTAATTTTTTAAAAAATTTATATCTAAAGAATAGGCAAAAGCAAAGTAAACCAAAAACTGACAACCTACTAGAGGAATGCTTAACTGTGAAATATCCTTTTAATGGACTATTCTGAACCACAGCTATTATTTAGACATGCTCATACTCTTGCTTATTAGAAGATTTCTAAGTTTCTGCTTGAATAATTAAGAACCTATAATTGAATGGGCAGTTCATTAAAGAGTAGTCTCTTCAGGGAAATTAAGTATATTACCATCTGGTGTGCTGATAACAGCACATTAAATCTAATTATAGTAGCATGGAACTGAAAGGACCCAGAGACTACCTCTCGTCCACTTTTCTGATGTTGACGATGAGCCATCCAAGCTGTTGATAGTCTGCCCTGTTTGTGAAGGTTGTGGAGAAGTCCCTGTAGTTATACAACAGGCAACGCCACATACATAAACCAGTTGACAGGGTATGACCGCTTAAAGTTCATAAATCAATGGATTCTACCCAACAAATGAGACTTAACTTAGTAAAATGTTTATGTCATAAGAATGAATAGATGAGGGATAAAATATGGGAGGCCATTGGTTCCATAGTTTAAACGGCTTAGAAAATCAGATATAAATAACAGCTTAGAAAATCAGAGCATATACACAATATAATAACACATGTTGGAGAGGATGTGTGCCATTGGTGGGAATGTAAAATGATGCAGCCATTTATGTAAAAGTGTCTGGTGGGTCCTCAAAAACTTAAAAATAGAATTACCGTAAGATCCAGCAATTCCACTTCTGGGTATATATCCAAAAGAATTAAAAGTGGGATCTCAAAAAATATTTATACACCTATGTGTATAACAGCATTTTTCACAATAGCCAAAATGTGGGAGCAACCCAAGTGTTCACTGAGGGATGAACAAATATCATATATATATACGTACAATGGAATCTTATTCAACCTTAAAAAGAAAGGAACATCTGACACATGCTACAACATGGATGACCTTAAGAACATTATGCCAAGTGAAATAAGCCAGTCAGAAGATGACAAATACTATATGATTCCACTTATATGTGGTACCTAGAGTAGTCAAATTAATTGAGACAATAAGTAGAATGGTGGTTCCAGGGACTGGGGGAAGGGGAAGTGGGGGTTATTGTTTAATGGATAGAAATCTTCAGGTTTGCAAAATGAAAAGATTTCTGGAGATAGATGGTGGTGATGGGTGCACATAACGTGAATGTATTTAATGTTCCCCTAACTGTCTATCTCAAAGTGGCTCTGATGTAAATATGTATATTTTATCATTTTTAAAAAATATATAATATGGCCCTGGCTGGTGTGGTTCAGTGGATTGAGTGTAGGCCTGTGAACCAAAGGGTCGCCGGTTCAATTCCCAGTCAGGGCACATGCCTGGGTTGCAGGCCAGGTCCCCAGTAGGGGGTGCTCAAGAGGCAACCACATTGATGTTTCTCTCCCCCTTTCTCCCTTCCTTTCTCTCTCTAAAAATAAGTAAATAAAATATTTTAAAATATACATATATAATATGAAAAATGAGGCCAATGTTTCTTAACATTTTTTTTTCATTATTGCACCCCCCACAGGACTCTTTTAGACACCTTTGCCCTGGTGGTCCTTCTCCAAAGAAATGTTAATACCAGGGATATGTCATATATCTGTACAGGATGCGTGTCTGTGCTTTACACGTTAAAAGAGTAAGATTTTTTTCCTCCCAAGAACTACTTTCCACCCTCACTGAGATGCATGTATTAGGGTATAATGACGTGAGATAAAAATCTATAAGGCAAAACGCACTATTTCTGACTGGTATATGTTGAAAGTACAGGTAGGGGTCCTAAGATGATAGACTAAAAGAAATCTATATGCAAAAAAATATCAAAAACCATTCATCTGTTCATCTGTCCTTATTTCAATGTTTTCTAAGCACCTATTATGTATCAGGCCCTGTGCTAAACACTAAGAATACAATAATAAACAAAATAGACATGTTTCTTACCCTCAAAGTACTTATGATTCTGTGGGTGAAATTCATATCAGTCAATGATCACACAAGTAAATGTGAAACAGCAACCTCAGTAGGTGCCTCAGAAGAGAATTGACGTGGTGCTGTATTGAGGCCACAAGGACTTCTGTGTGAAAGTGAGGATAAGCTGAGGTTGGAAGGTGAAAGGGCTTTAACTAGGCAAATGGGGAGGGAGACCTTTCCACGCAGAGGGGATAGCCTGTGCAAAGGGGCTGTGGCCAGAGGGAGCATGGACCCAATAGAAACCGAAAGAAGACATGTGTGGCTGGGACACAATGATCCTCGTGGAAAGTAAAACAAAATGACACGAGCCCAAGTTTCCTCAACCTTGTCTGTATTGGCATTTTGAGCTTGATAATTCTTTGTTATGGGTGGCTGTCCTGTGCATTCTGGAATATTTAGCAGCATTCCTGGTCTCTGACTCCTAGATGCCAGGAGTGGTTCTCCCCAAGCATGATAACCAAAAATGTCTCGAGACACTGCCAAATGTCCTCTGGGGAACAAAATCACATTTGGATGAGAACCTCTGGAGAGAAATAGGCAGAGGCTGGGCTCTGTAGGCCTTGTCGAGGCGGTTTGCTTTATTCTGTGAGCGATGAGGCACCTGTTAGGGAAATTAGAGGGGAGGAGGGAAGACCATCAAAAATGCCTTTCTCGAAGATCTCCTGCCAGCAGTGAGCAAAAGGGAGAGGAAGGAAAGCCAGAGGGAATGTGGATAGAACAATTAGAGGTTAAACCAGTTTAGAAGCTCCTAGACTAATCCTGGTGAAAGATAATAACAGCCTGGACCAGGGTGGGGGGGGGGGGGGGGACTGAGCGAAGTCAATGGTTTGAGAGATAGGAAGTGAAATCAACAGAACTTGACAGTAAATCGGACATGTGGGGTGAGGCAGAAGGAGGCATGGGAATGACTCATGCTAGAGGAAGTGGATGGGTGATGGGGCTACTACAAAAATGGAGCAGCTGGGGGTGGCCTAAGTTTGCGGGGGAAGATCACACAATTTGATCATGTTAAATTTGAGGGGCCTTTGAGATGCCCAGATGCCCAAGATGCTGAATAGGTAATTGGATATGTGGGTCTGGAGCTCTAGGAGTCTGGATTGGAGACATAAATTGGGGAGCACGTGGTCTAAAGAAGTGACATTGGACTGTCTTCTAAGGAAGGAATATAGGAGGAGAAAATGAGGTCCTAGGACAAGGGCTTGAGTCTGGCCACCATTTAATGAGCTAGTAGAGAAAAATACACCTCAAGCATCAGAGAAGGGATGACTGGGAAGCTGGCGAGGTCAAGGAAAGTGTGGAGTCCTGGGAGGCCAAGGAAGAAGGTGGGTCAAGAAGCAGGGAGTGTGAAATTGTGTGATATGCTCCTGAGAGATTATATGAATTAAGAAGAGAGCCCGATGGGTATGGAGGAAAGGTCATTGTCAGTCATAGTTAAAGTGGCGTGATGGAGATGGCAGTGGGTGAGGATAGGAGGTGAGCAAATGGAGACAGTGAGTACAGATGACATCTTAGGAGGTTGGACCATGAGGAGAAGGAGAAACATGAGGTGGAACCTGGGAAAGGGTGTGAGGATATAAAATGAGAGAGACATGAGCATGATTCACTGTCGGCTGGGAAATACCTGGTTGAGAGGAGTTGGATATCCCAGGAGAAGGGATGCATCAGAAGTGGAAGGGGTGGGGATCCAAAGCACGGGGAGGGAATGGCCTGGGAGAACGGGAGGGGAATCGGCCACTACAGTGCAGGAGGAAGCAGGAGAGGAGGGCTGCGAGTGCACGGGGTTTGTGTGTGTGAGTGGAGAAGTGGGGGTGGACTTCTGCTGAGACTGAGGGACACTGGGCATAGGGGGAGGGTAGGGAGTGAATTCAGAGGCTTGGGAAGAATGGAGAGGTTTGAAGTTATGAGAATTATTATTAGAATGATTCTCAGAAAGCAACAGATCCTCAGTCATCCAAGAAAAGCAAAGTTATGGTTGGAATACTCACATTACACATAAGCATTAGTTTCCTAGGGCCACCGCACAACGAACAGCGAAATGGGTGGCTCACAACAACTGGTAGAGAAATTTATTCTCTCACCATCCTAGAGGCTACAAGTCCAAAACCAAGGTGTCAGCAGGGTCGTGCTCTCCATGAAGGCTTCTGGAGAGGATCCCTCTTTCCTTCTTCCAGCTTCTGGTAGTTGCCAGCCATCCTGGATGTCCCTTGGCATCCCATGGTTTGTAGGTGCATCATCACTACTACCTCTCTGCCTCTCCCTTCATGTGGCCTCCGCCGCTATGTAGCTGTCTCCCAAATTTTCATCCTTTAATAAGAACCCCAGTCACTGGATTAGAGCACATCCCAGTGTGGCCTCACCCTAGCTTGTGTACATCTGCAAAGACTCTATTTCCAAATAAAGTGGCATTCACAGGTTTCAAGCACGTGTGCATTTTGGGGGGACACTATTAACCCAGTGTATTACCAAGGTATGAGGCTATATTAGTGCGTCAGAAGTGTTTAGACGATTAAAACAAGATATCTTTAGCAGCTAACATTTGTAGGTCTCAAGAGCCTCCTGAGCACAGTGTCACATACTCCCTACAACTGTTGTCCTGTCTCTACCATCCCCATGTTACAGATGAGGAAACAGAGGCTAAGGGTAGCTGAGTGACTTGTCCAAGGTGAGATCCTGGCAGAGCCAGGACCTGAACACGAGCGTCGCGACTTCAGAGACCCCCTTTAACCCTCGGCTGGCTCTATTGCCTTTTTCCATGTCATCCTGAGTTAGCCAGGGAAACTTAACCAGCTAGTTACCTAACTCAGAAACTACCCTTTCCTGCCAACATTCTTTGCTCACATCTTTTTCTCTACATACAGCTCTTCATACATTCAGCATGTCTACAGTTCTACGCATGGGAGAATAAGCCTGCTGCTCGCCATTTCAGCTGGTAACATACAGCCCTCCCTTCTCTGGTAACTTCCAGGTGTGGTTTTGTTTCCTTAGGTCCACAGCACCCAGTTCATGGAGTTCTCAGAGGTGGAGAACCAGGACGACTGTTATAGCACAGAAGCTGGCTACATCCACACCCAGGACCAGCAAGGGCGCATGTCATATACAATGAAGCCTTGAGTGATCTGAAGGAACTGGGGACAGAGCTGCTGCTTATGGCCAGCCATTACATTGAGAAAGAAAAAGGTCAGAAGTCAGATTTTTAAAAGTCAACCAACTAAAATAAAAATCACCAAAGGCTTGGTTTAACACCTCCCATCTCAAAATGTAAATGTGTATCCAGTAGTTCCTGCAAATTCAATAAGCACATACACCGCCCTCAACACACACCTTCATTAGAAAAGATACAGCTCTGTCTCCAGCCTAAGTGCCCGTTTGTTGGAGACTGACTACGCTCTCAGAGCTTGGTTATAATTTTTACTGTGCTTCAGACTCTACTTGCTCCCCAGTGGCACTTCTGCATCACCCACTGGGTGTGGGGAGTGTCACACAGGGCCCTGAGGGAAGCAAAGTAAGCAAGAGAAACCAATGATATTTTTTCTAAGTGACAAAAAAGTGATTGACCTTGGGAAAGGGCAGTTAGAAGCAGAGACATCCCTGGGTTCCTAACAGAAAACCACCAGGTGCAAGAAGATCTGGCTAGGAAAATGCCAGGCAAGCCCCAGAGACAGAAATTGTTACTCTGGGTAATCAAATAACCCTCAATCTGTGTTCACTCTGCCTTCTGGCACCACTCAAATTTATCCAGTTTTAGAAACAGGTGAGGTAAGAATATTTATTTTGAAAGCATATGACAGCATTAGCATCACATTTGGAAAGAACTTAGGGTCTCTAGGTATCCTGCAGCACCAGAAGGGAAACTTAGCAAGGGTTTATGCTGCTTTGTGAGTGTTAGACTATAATGAAGGACAACTCATAGTCATATTGTTATAAAATTACACTTGAAGAATGTTTGACAATTACCCTTTCAGATCCTAGACAGAATTAATTTGATATTGGATAGAATTCTTTGTCCTGCCTTTGCCGCAGGCCATCTGGGATCTGACTCATGGGAGACGGCGATGGCATCCAGCATTCTCAGGCACTGAGCCTCAGCTCTTAGCTTTTATCCTTAGTGGTTCTCCTTCCACTAATGTGGCGTTTTTGTTGATTGGGAATAATTTATACTACAATGTTGCTGCTAAGAATTTAATTTGCTCGAAACACGTTAACAGTCATTTACCCACATGAGAACCTTTCAGCTGAGCTAGGAGGAGTGTAGCAGTTCACTGTGAAAGGATTTCCCGGCTGCTGCCAGAGAAAGTCCCGATCAAAGCCTTTCTCTTGCGCTCAGTAGCCATCACATACTTGGTAATCATTGACCTCCACCTTCAGCCCCTGAAAAGTTCTTACTTGTTCAGGTTTCATTCCGAAATAGAGCGCTTAAACATTTAAAGCAAGTATAATGCTGACAGTGAAAACTAACATTAATATAGTGGGAAAATATTTTAGCTGAATAATGACAATGATTACGTTTATTTACTTAGATTAGTAATTAACATGATTAAAGACTATCTTAGAAATGTCTGAAAATTTTTGACTTGTCTAGCATCAGTTGAAATAGAAGGTTTAAGCTGGGTTTGTTTTTAAACCACAGGGTTTTAGAGAAGGAAAAATGTATATTTTGCCTTTAAATTATAGGTTTAAATTTTATGTTCAGTGAACTTGGTTCTATTTCTGAAATCAGTTTTCAAAACTAAAATTGTAAAGTAAAAATGAAAACCCCTGTTGACTTAATGGCCAAGAAGTATGAACTTAGGGCTTTGTCTTTGCTGATGGCTGTGCGACTGATTTAGGATTCCCATTGCAGACTCGGTGTTTTCACTCCTGAGCTGGAGCTGACAATCCGAGGGTGCATTTCTAATAGAAGTAGCTTCTGGTCATTGCCATCGCTTCTCTTCCAGGCCACAAAGAGGGCAGCAAGTCAAGTGCTGGCCAGGACTGGGGCCGGGCCCATGTGGGAGTGGACAGAGTTGCTATGCTGTATGACCTGTGGACTTGGGAAGCAGCTCTTCTAGAAAACAAGTGCCAGGTATTCTTGCCTAGAAAACAAAATTCAGCTAAACATTCTTGTAAAACTCAGTATTTTTAAAAAATTCAGTGGGTCGTGTAGGGCAGCCCCGCGGTAAGTGAGAATGAAAGATGACTCCATTCACATCCCTTGTCCTGTCCGGACACCCTCAGCTGACTAAACAGACAAACTGACCGACCTCATTGTGGCCTTCAGAGCGTATGCCACGTGTCGGTGGGGGAGAGCAGTTGGGCGAGGAATGCTTGGTGCAACAAGTTACCAGGGTAGATTTTAAGCAATAAAACAGCGAGTTACTAAATCATCATCCTGTCATTAATGGTTCCTATCCCAGTAATAAATGAAAAACTACTCTTCATTGGTGTCCTTAGCACGGATTATGGCCCTTCTGATAATCACTGACTGTTGGGAATTTATTCATCAAACATTAAGTGTTCACTCTGTACCAGATACTGTTCCAGGCATTGGGAATACATAGATATATGAGAGAATATCTTTAAGGAATTTCTAGCCTATAAAAACATTGATCCTATCTCTCAGCAAAACTTATAGCCCAGCGGCACATGCAAGAGCCATGGGGACCCCAGTGGAGGGAGGGATTTGCCCCATGGGGGGCTGATGGAGTAAAGGAAATGTTCGTTGGTCTTCCCAGAGGAATAGGTATTTTTCTTGTTACTAAAAGATGAGTAAGATATCGTCTGTCAGAGAAGGAAAGATTCTTAAGCAAAGGAAACAGCATTAGCATCATCAGGAGGTATAAAATGGGGATGGTGAGTTTGGAGAACGTCAAGAAGACCGCTCTGTCTCAGATGTGAAGGCACGCAGGGAAACGAGGAGGACATGTGGTTTGTGCCCAGCCTGTGAAGGTCCTGCTAACCCATGCTACATCTACAGCCTATCTTGTAAGCAAAGGGAAGCCACTGGTGAGTTTCAGTAGGGGAGAGACACGAATATAGCTTTGTTTCATATCATAGCTGGGTGGGTATCGGCGTGGAGAAGATTGGAATAGAAAGCTCCTGGAGAAAAGTGCAGTTATTATTATAACAGGTACCCAAGAGTTAGGAGGGACGCACACCAAAGATGTAATCGTGACCAAGGGAAGGAGCAGCAGGCTTGAGAGCACTTTGCAGAGGTGGAAATGGCAGGCTTTGAAGACTGGATGTTGGAGCGAGAGAGTAAGGGTGAAGTTAAAATGGCTTCCTCAGGGTCAGGGAGGAGGCTCTTAGCTGAAACAGAAAGCAGGAGGAGGGGCACTTTGCAGGGAAAGTAACACTGAGTCTAGGAGACAAGGCACGTGAGGGAGTTTTCTAAAGACCCAGGTGTGAATGTTTTGTGAGTGCTACACTTTTGAAACTCAGGAGCAGGTATGAGCTGAGGTATGAACATGAAAGTTGAACCACAGTAATGAGTCAGAATGACTAGAAAAAGCCAGAGATGTCTGAAATGGGTCCCCAGGTAATGCTTACTTGTAAGGGTAAGGTCATGGGACAAGAATCCATGAGAGGAACAAGAAGTAGCCAAAGAGATGGGAGGAAAAAAGGAAGGAATGGCGTTCTGAAAGCCAGTGGAAAAGAGTGTATTTTAACTAGGAGAGGGTGGGTGCTCATGTAGGATGCAGTGAACATCCAGAAGGACGACTCCTAAAAGCCAGGCAGTAGGTTCAGCCATCAGGTGGTCATGGCCAGCGTTGTAGGGCTCTTCCCAGGGTTACGGGGGTGGAAGCCAGGTGACAGTGCACTGTGATGTGGTCAGAATATGGGGAAGTGGCCGTGTTTTCTTTGCATTGTTTTTCTAGTAGAATAGATGGTTTACCATTTCATCGACTCTGGTCTGTTATTCATGGAGATGTAGGTGACCCAGTTTTTAAAAGCAACTGGCTGTGCTTAAAGGATGCGAGCCCTGGGCTTTGAAAGCTGGTCCTCTTTTCAAAGATAACTGGCCTCTACGGAGTTTGCATCTATCTGCCAGTTAGAACTGTAAGGTCAGCTGAGTAAATGAGACAGTTGGACTCATAGTGTAGTAAGTGGAAAGGCTGCATTAATTGTAAGTAAGACAGAATCCTCAAACTTGACAAGTTTATTCGTCCAGACATGAGATCTGAAGAGGCCCCCTTTTCTGTACTCTCTCTCCCAACTTTCCTTCTAAGTGCTTCTAGGCCTCCTGTGGAGGCTCCAAGTGGACCCAATGGCAGAGAAGAATAGAAGGGCAGAGTGGACTGAACAGCAAACCACTGTCCTCACACTCCAGCTTCAAGTTCATTCTGTGCTAAGCTACTAGGCACTAGTTTCTTCTATGGGACATGAAATTATTTTAACATGACACAATCATTGCAAATATCTCCTTCCTTTCTACCCTGAGAATAAGTTCCCCATAGAAACATAGATGTGCCAAAACTGTAAAATGTGGTCTTCTAAATCAGAAATTCTGTCGAAAGAGCCTATTTTTAATGGATAAACCAGATTTTTATCTGGAGTGGAATTGATTTCCGCCAGCACTGGTTCTGCTGCCAAGTTTCCTCAGCTGTGTTTGATTGTTAAATATATTGGAATCTCTAGCTTATTAAGAATTGCTCAAACACATTGGGCTGTGTTAAACCCTTAAAGTAACTACATTATGTATAAATGCTCATAAAATTAGAACTGGCATGAATTTAGGTAGATTAAGAGACTCTTAGAGAAGCCAGTCATCTGCTGTACCAGCTCCTGAGGGACACTTGTACCAACTACTAATTCTCCCTGCAGCCACCAGAGGATACATTTTCAGTTGAATTAATGTTTTGAGCATGTAAAAAAAAATTCTCTTGACAGGTTGCATCTAGCATGGATTTTCTGTTTTGCACTTTCATTTGACCTGAAATACTATCTTTAAAAGTTTCCTAAATCCTAGAAATTAAAAAAAAAACAAGTTTAAACTAAAAATAATATAAACAAAGTAAGTTTTGAGAGCATTCTGTCCATTTTTCTATTTTTTCCAATATTTTATGGCTGCCATCAGTGGGTACCATGTATTATTTTACCTGAGAGTTGGCCCTTGACACACACACAGGTGACATTTGACAGACTAGGAAGACTTCTTAGACAAATACCAGCCCGGAGTTTGAATGGAAATGGGCCATTTGGCAAACAGATAATAAATAGAACCTGTAAGGTGGAAAGATCACGGTCCTACCCCTGTGGGGAAAGAGTTTATAATAAAATCATGCAAGGCTCCATCTGAGAACTTCTCAAGAGTGAAGCCAAAGCTTGAAAAGGCCTTATCAATTTAAAAAGAGAGCCACATTTTCCTTCTCAACAACTAGGGTTGCCAGGTAAAATACAACAATATTTGGGACATATTTATACTAAAAAAAGTATTCACTGTTTATCAGAAATTAAAATTTCACTCGATGACTTGTATCTTTATTCACTAAATCTGTCAGTCCTGTCAACAACAAAAGTGAGCATGGCAGCTCAGCACCAGCCTCTGCATCCGGCTATCACCAGATCTGAATCACCAGCAAGAACCCACCCAAATTTCTCCTGCCAAATAACCAAACAATAGGGCTCTTTGTACAAAAACAGGTCAAGACAATACAAATGCAACAAACTAGCTCCTGGGATTGCCCTGGCCCAGCAAAATGATTCAAGTTAGTCCACGATGATGAGGGGCATAATTGTTTCTTTCCTAATTCTCGCTAGGCTCTACTGAGTGATCCCAACTAGTCACTCTTTGTTTCTGCTTTGTCTTCTGCTGTTTAGTAATTGAATGTTATTCTAGAGTAGAACTCTGTGGACAGAGCAAGGTACTTTAGGTCACCCTGCAAGGCAAGAGGACGCCACTTTCCTTCATTTCACATCTGCAGATGTGGGGCTTCTAACCTGGGGAGCGCATTCTGTGTCCTGAGCTTTTAGACTCCTTTGGTTCACACAAAGTCCCTTAGACTGTTTCCCAAAGGACATCCTGAAAACCCAGAAGCTAAATACAGTGTCCCAGGCTCCCCCTCCTTGAGCTTTTAGCATTGAAATCCTCAGTTACTGAATGTCTATTAATAAGGCATGGATTCCTACTCTGCTGGTAATTCCCAAGTGTTCACCTCTCCCAGGAGCCTCAGAAGCCATGATTGGCAGGAAGGAGACAGTCCTGATTTTCCTGCTCATGGTTCCTTTACCTCCTTGCCTTCTATGCAGTTGCCTCCTATACTCAAGAAGTGCTTACACTTTCTCTTTCTTTGTGTTTTGCATTCTTAGCTATTGCACACAATGAGAGGGCCTCATCCCCTTTTAGGAAATTTTTTAGTTTTTTTAAGAAGGCTGACTTTCTGACCTCAAACTACCAGGTAGACCAACACCCAAGAAAGCAAAACATACCCTTTCTCTAATGCATTTCAAAGTGTGTCAGGCTGTTGGCTTGGTAGGAATTGCAACCTCAACAATTCACCCCTTTCTGTCTATTAAATGCATACACTGGGCAAGCCTAGGTGATGTGGCTGCCATAGGAGCCAAGGCCTCTCAAAGGAGTGAAACCTCCATGGGAAGAGCTGGCCAAGAAGGCTGGTTCAGAAGGGACAACTTGAGCTAAAACCCTGAGGGAGGATGTGCTGGATTAGTTTAGCAGAGGGAAGGAATGTGTTCCACTGTAAGACCAGCAGGAATGGAAGTTCAGGAGCTTCTAGTCAGAGCCAATTTATCTATCAGGCAATATAAACTGAGCATCTAGGATCTAATTGCTTTTAGGGACCATGAAAATGTTTGAGATCTGATGGGGAAAAAAATGCATTACTCCAAAGAAAAGAAAATACAAAATAGATGTCAATAAATGCTTAAATACATGTCTGTAAAATGTAAAAACTTTGTTAACTGAGTACTTATAAACTTCTCATTACATTTAAAAACAATTTATGGATCAGATTTCCTCACTTCATAAGAATCCCCAGGTATAAACTACTCAGAAATCACAGGCAATCATTAATGAAATGTATTGCCCATAGCCAAATAATTTGAAAAGCAAAATAACATATCTCATTTAACATTTTTACAGAAAAAAATTTGATTAGGATGTGAGTACATTTCATTTTTTATCTTTTTATTGAATTTATTGGGATGACACTGGTCAAAAAAATTATACAGGTTTCAGGTGCACAACTCACCAACACATCATTTGTACACTGTATTGTGTGTTCACCACCCCAAGTCAAGTCTCCGTTCATCACTATTTAACCCTTCTATACCCTCCTCCCCCTCCTCCCAAACCTCCTTTCCCTCTAGTAGTCACCATATTATTGTCTGTGTCTATGAGGTTTATTTTCTTTTGTGCTTAATCCCTTCACCTTTTTCACCCAGCCCTGCACCTTCCGCCCCTCTGATAGCTGTCAGTCTGTTCTCTGTATCTATCAGTCTGTTTCTATTTTGTTTGTTAGACCCCACATGTAAAATCATATGAAATCATATGATACTTGTCTTTCTCTGACTGGTTTATATCACTTAGCATAAGATTGTCCAAGTCCAGCCATGCTGTTGCAAGATTTCCTTCTTTTTAAGGCTGAGTAGTATTCCATTGTGTAAATGCACCACAGCTTTTGAATCCATTCATCTACTGATGAGCACTTGGGTTGCTTCCATAGCTTGCCTATTGTAAATAATGCTGCAATGAACATAGGGGACTCTCTGGGTCATAAGGCAGTTCCATCTTTAATTATTTTAGGTATCTCCATATTGCTTTCCACAGTGGCTGTACCAGTCTGCATTCCCACCAACAGTGCACAAGGGTTCCCTTTTCTCCACATCTTTGCTGACGCTTGTTGTTTGTTGATTTATTGACAATAGCCATTCTGAGAGTTGGAGGTGATATCTCATTGTGGTTTTAATTTGCATTTCTCTGATGATTAGTAACATTGAGCATCTTTTCATATGTCTATATGTTTTCTTTCAAAAAGTGTCTATTCAGATCCTTTGCCCATTTTTCAATGGGATTGTTTGATCTTTTGGTGCTGGATTTTATAAATTCTTTATAAATATTGGATATTAACCTCTTATCAGATATATTAATGAATATGTTCTCCCATTCAGTAGGCTCTCCCATTCAGTAGGCTGTCTGTTGCTGGTTTCCTTTGCTGTGCAAAAACTTTTTAGTTGATATAGTCCCATTTGTTTATTTTTTCTCTTTTGTTTCCCTTGCCCAAGGAGCTATATCAGAAAAAATATTGCTACAAGCAACGTCTGAGACTTTACTGCCCATGTTTTCCCCTAGGATTTTTATGGTCTTGAATCTAATCTTAAGTCTTTTTTATTATATTTTATTGATTACAGTATTATAGTTGTCCTGACTTATCCCCCGTTGCCCCACTCCATCCGTTGCCCTCTACTCCCTCAGATAATGCCCCTACCATTGTTCATGTCCATGAGTCATGAGTATAAATTCTTTGGCTACTCCATTTCCTATACTGTACTTTATATCCCTGTGGCTTTTCTGTAACTACCTATTTGTACTTCTTAATCCCCACATCTCTTCACCCATTCTCCCCCTCACCACCAACCCCCCAATCTGGCAACTTCCAGTAACTAACTTCTTTTGCTTTTAGAGTCTCTCTTTCTCTTTAACCTTTGGCCTTTTAATAATGATATGTCTTGGAGTGGGCCTCTGCATCTATCATATTGGAGATTCTCTGTGCTTCCTAGACTTCTATGTCTATTTTCTTCACCAAATCAAAGAAGTTTTCTTTCACTAATTTTTCGGATAGATTTCCAATTTCTTGTTCTTTCTCTTCTCCTGGCACCCCTATGTCATGAATGTTGGATTGCTTAAAGTTGTCCCAAAAGCTGTTTATACTATCCATATTTTTTTGGATTCTTTTTTCTTTTTGTTCTGTGCAGTTGTTTTTTGTTTCCTTATTTTCCAAATCATTGGCTTGTTTCTTGGCTTCATCCATTCTACTGTTGTTTCCTTGTAAATTGTTGTTTATTTCAATTAGTGTGTACTTCATTTCTGATTGGGTCTTTTTTATGCTGCTTAGGTCCTCAATAAGTTTCTTGAACATTCTATAAACAGTGGAGGATCAGCTGTGCAGGGGCAGTATGATGGTGCTCCAATGTGATCTGTAGCTGTCCACTGGGTACGTTAGCCCTGGGGTTTCCTGGGTGGTGCAGGACAAGTTCAGCCCCCACCTGCAACATTTACGTCTTTAATCCATTTTGAGTTTATTCTGGTGTATGATGTAAAAAGGTGGTCTAGTTTTATTTTTTGCAAATATCTGTCCAATTTTCCCAAAACCATTTATTGAAGAGACTGTCTTCACTCCCATTGAATGTTTTCGCCTCCTCTGTCAAATATTAATTGACTATAAAGTTGTGAGTTTATTTCTGGGCTCTCTATTCTGTTCGATTGATCTATATGTCTGTTTTTGTGCCAGTACCAAACTATTTTGATTGCTATGGCCTTGTACAATAGTATAGTTTGACATCAGGTAGCATGATTTCTCCAACTTTGTTCTTTCTCAATATTGCTGTGGCTATTTGGGGTCTTTTGTGGTTCTATATAAATTTTTGGAATATTTGTGCCAGGTCTCTGAAATATACCATTGGTATCTTGGTAGGAATTGTATAGAATCTATAGATTGCTTTGGGTAGTATGGACAGTTTAATGATGTTAATTCTTCCAATCCATGAACACAGTACATGC
>VMDR010007627.1:0-39719 GCA_007922815.1 Macrotus californicus
AAAAAACTAAAAAGGGAAACTGCAGAAAACAATGGGAAATTCCTGAAAATTAGGAGGATAAAAACGTGAAATCAAACTGGGAGAAAGTGAGTGGGAGCAGACTAAGAAAGCAGGTCCCTGTTTAACAAAAGCAGACCCAACTCAGTGTCCTGACTCTGTAAAATATTAACTAGTGCTGACTTTCAACCAGGAAGTAAATCCACAACTCAAGTTTACAGGCTCCCTGACTCCCTAACTCACCTTCAATATAATAATCCACAATAAGGAACAGTTTTTTAGACATCACACACACTTGAAATCTAGATTAACTGGCATAAAACGGCTTTTCCTGGGCTCTAAGTCAGGAAACAAATTACAAATATCTCCAGATCTTAACAAAACCCATAAAATTCCAAATCAGCATCACACTCTAAATACATAAAACTCAGCAGATAGATAGATAGATAGATAGATAGATAGATGTGCATGCTGTGATCTGTCCATCTCTGGTGTGTACTGTTGGCCTCACCATTTTATGAGCAGGACCATAGACACTGGAAACACACAACATAACAGAAATCAGTGCTAGGCTATTTCACTTCATTAGTGTGAAGCACCTACAGAACAACTGCTTACTTATTTGCAACCTCTGGCAGCACTCATCTGTTTTATTTCTACACAATTTATAATCCAAGGAGCACAGGCTATGGGACACTGGGTATCAGCCTGTCTTCTGTTAAACAGGAACTTAGAATCAGATACAGCTCCAGGAAAATACTGTCCTCATTGTACACAAGTCTTATTCACAAAATCCATTGCTAGTGTTCTACATTCCCTCCCTTTGAAAACCCAAGGCAAGACTTGTAATGATATAGCTTAACAGAAGCAATGTACCATCCACATAGAGACACAGTCAGGAAATCAAAACCTATCATCACTCAACCGTGAACTACCATATTTTACCGTGTATAATGCGCACATATATTTTAGTGCTGATTTGTATTATACATGGAAATTTACGACCCATTTATAATGTGCATCCTTATTTTTCCCTAAAAATTTTGGGCAAAAAAGGTGCGCATTGCACATGGCAAAAATAACATAAGCTGGTTGTCCAGCTAGAAAAATCACCTTTAAAAAAGGATGTGAGCCCTGGCTGGCGTAGCTCAGTGGATTGAGCGCAGGCTGCAAACCATGGGTTGCCGGTTCGATTCCTAGCCAGGGCACACACCTGGGGTGTGGACCAGGTCCCCAGTGGGGACCACGTGAGAAGCAACCACACATCGATGTTTCTCTCTCTTTCTCCCGCCCTTCTCCTCTCTAAAAAAAAAAATAAGTAAAATCTTTAAAAAAATAAAAAAGGATGTGAAACCCTAAAGAATCTTCACAAATCTATTAGAACTAATACATGAGTGCAACACAGCAGGCTGCAGAATACAAGATCAATATACAAAAAAGTCGGTTGTATTTGCATATTTGGGGTGGCAAAGAAATCCATTTATTTATTCCATAAAATAAAAGACACATTTTTCATTTTCACCAATAACTTTATTGATTTGGATATTCTGAGTATGTTGGCTATCCCCCACTATCAGCTTCTAGTGGGTAGAGGCCAGGGGTGCTACTAAACATCTTCTGATGTATAACAGTCTCACAACAAAGAATTATTTGGCCAAAATGTCAATAGTACCAAGAATCTGCAAAACGCTTTTGACACAGCACCTTCTCCATTCACTCACTGCACAAATCTTTTTTTGCATTTCAGCTGCATTTTTGCCTTTCTTGAAATAATAAAGCATAATACTCCCAAAATGTTGGGTATCTTCTTCCATCTTCAACGTTAAAATGGCTGCATAAAATTTCACCAATTTGGGTTTTTTTTAATGTACACTGATATGACATCTGTCACAATACAATCTAACAAAATTGTTTCAAATGAAAATTAAAGACAACTAAGCACTACTAGAGCCATCATCGCACAGCAAAAAAAATTAAAGGAACTTTTCACCAACCCAACACTACCAATAAACAATCTGAAAAGGAAATTTTAAAAAATACACCATTTACAACAGCATCAAAGAGAATACAGCCCTGACAGATGTGGCTCAGTGGGATGAGTATCGTCCCACAAAACGCAACCAGTTCGATTCCTAGTCAGGGCACATGTCTGGGCTGCAGGCCAGTCAGTCCACGCACACATGTGAGAGGTAGCCAATCCATGTTTCACACAACGATGTTTCTCTCCCTCTCACTCTCCCTCCCTTCCCCTTGCTCTAAGGATTTTTTTTAAGAATACAATGTTTAGGAATAAATTTAACTAAAGAGGTATTGCACACTGAAAACTACAAAACACTGCTGAAAACAATTATACAAGGCCTACATAAGTGGGGAAAATCCTGTGTTCTTGGATAGAAGACTTAACACTGTTAAGATAGCAATGCTCCCCAGAGAGACCTACAGAATCAATGTGACCCTACTGCCTTTTTTCCAAAGCTGGGCAAGTGATTCTAAGATCCACAGGAAATTGCCTTTAAACAAACTTACATACTGCAACTTACAGAAAGTTTTCCAAAAACTTATTTAGAGCAGACAAGGAAGACATAGCTGAAATGTCTAGCACTTGAATGTTGTCATTTTTTTCCTAAAAGAGCATTTTTTTAAAGTAGGGGGCTGAAGGAGGCTCAGATCACTGATCTGTTTTTAAGAAAGGATTTTATTTTATAATCCTTAAAGCTCCTTTACTTCTAAGTTTAAGATTCTTTAATATCCAGCATAAAACATCATTTCCTTTAAAAATACATAACTTTCTCTAATTGTGCCTGAGTGGAATGAGCTTCTAGAGTCCCAGGCATTCCTCTTAATTTTAAAGGGCCTGTGCATAGACTTACTTGAACTCACTAGCTTTGAGGTCCACCACTGTACAGCAGCTTAAAAGATGCCAGAGACCTATGGAGAGGAACTGCATTGTCTGGCATGAGGGAAAGGGCTGGAGGGGTGGCTTCGTCACAAACGTAAGTGCTGGCAAAGGCCACTGTTCCCTTGCTGAGCCCTCCCCTGACAGAGCCAGCAGGTAGGCACCATACCTGAATCTCTATCAGCCTGGCTAACACTGTTTGCCTAGCCCTGGTGATCCCTGAGATCCTGTCCCACCCAAATTGCAGGCCCACCCAAATTGCAGGCCCACCCAAGCCCTTTCCAGCGAATTTTCCATACAAATAGCTTCTTTTGGCTCATGCTGCAGACTTTCCTAAAATATCTCAAAGAAGAAGAAGCATCTAGCCTTGGTGTGCACTGTACTACTTGCTAAGCCACACCAGGCCCAGCACTAGCATCAACCAGCCTCAGTTCACAGCTTGGCCTCTCCTGGGCACCTCCAAGCCCAACACAAGTAATAGCCTTCTGCAGACCACTTTGTAGTTCATGCTGGGTCAGCCAGTGTGTCATGCTGACCTTCGCCTGTAACTCCTGGGAGGCCCCAGAGCCAGTGCACTGGTAGACAGCCTCAGACCATGCTGAAGTACCACCTCCACAAACAACATACTCAAGGGGCAGACTCAGCAGGTACCAGAGCCCCACTGAAGTGAGCCCTGTTCCATGGGGTTGGCCCTTGCACTGAAGATTCTCCACAGTGATCAGGCCAGTCCTGGCAGCTACAGTCCCCACAGGGCAGCTCACCTGAAATGCCCCTCTTAGATAATCCGGCCCTACAAGACACCTTCTACATAAGGCCGCTCTACCAAGACCAGAAGCTATAGCAGCTCTACCTAATACACAGAAACAAACACAGGGAGACAGGCAAAATGAAGAGATAAAGAAATATGTCCCAAATGAAAGAAGAGAACAAAGCTCCAGAAAAAGAACTAAACAAAATGGAGACAAACAATCTACCATATGCAGAGTTCATAACACTAACTATAAGGATGCTCAATGAACTTAGAGGAAGAGTAAAGGAACTTAGTGAGAACTTCAAGGAAGAGATGGGATACATAAAAATAGAGATAAAAAGCATGAAGAACCAATCAGAAATGAAGAATACATGACAGGGAATCAACAGTAGAGTAGATGAAGCAGAGAATTAAATCGGCAATTTGGAAGATAAGGAAGCAGAAAACACCCAACCAAAGAGCAAAAGGGGGGGGGGGGGGGGGAGAGCGTCTGGGATAACTTCAAGCGTACCAACATGTGCATCATGAGGGTACCAGGAAGCAGAGTCCCAAGGAAGATGAACCCAAAGAAGCCCACACCAAGACACATTATAATTAAAATATCAAAGGTTAAAGACAAAGAGTGAATCTTAAAACAGCAAAAGAAAAAGCAGTCACTTACTGAATACCTACAAGGCAGCTCCCATAAGACTATGAGCTGATTTCTCAAAAGAAACTTTGCAGGCCAGCAGGGATTGACACAAAATATTCAAAATGGTGAAAAGCAAGAACCTACAATCAAGATTATTTTACCCTAGAAAAGCTATCATTTAGAATCAAAGGACAGATAAAGAGCTTCCCAGACAAGGAAAAACTAAAAGGAGTTCATCATCACCAAACCATTATTACAAGAAATGTTAAAGGGCTTTCTTTCCAACTTGGGCGTGGCATAATGGCTCCCACAAAGAAGGGTGGCGAGAAAAAGGGCCACTCTACCATCAACGAGGTAGTGACCAGAGAAATACACCATCACCATTCACAAGCACACCCACGGAGTAAGGTTTCAAGAAGTGTGCCCCTCGGACACTCAAAGAGATCTGGAAATTTGCCATGAAGGAGACGGGAACTCCAGATGTGCACAATGACACCAGGCTCAACAATGCTGTCTGGGCCAAAGGAATAAGGAGTGTCCCTTACCGTATCCAGGTGCGACTGTCCAGAAAAATAATGAGATGAAGATTCACCAAACAAGCTCTGCATGTTGGTCACCTATGTATCTGTCACCACTTTCAAAAATCTACAGTTAGTGTAATGTACATGACAACTGCTGATTTTCTAATAAAGTTATAAAACCACACACACACACACACACACACACACACACACACACACACACACACACACAAATGAAATGTTAAAAGGTCTTCTTGTTTTTACAAGAATTTATCCTTTTAGAGAGAAGGGAAGGGAGGGGGAGACAGAGAGGGAGAGAAACATCAATTGGTTGTCTCTTGTACATGTCCCACCCAGGGACCAAACCCACAACCCAGACATGTGCTCTGACCACAAATCGAACTGGTGACCCTTTTGCTTTGTGGGATGACACCCAACCAACTGAGCCACACTGGTCAGGGCTTAAAGGGTTTTCTTTAAGAAGATGAAAAAAAGATAAAAAATATGAATAGCCTTGGCTGGGAGGCTCAGTTGGTTGGAGCATCATCATGTACACCAACAGGCTGAAGGTTCAGTCCCCGGTCAGGGTATGTACGTGAGGCAGTCAATCGATGTTTCTCTTTCTCTCTCTCTCTGACATCAATAAACATACGCAAAGGTGAAGATTAAAATGTCAATAAGTTCATCATCTATCAACAATTTTTTTTAAAGATTTTATTTATTTTTAGACAGGGGAGGGGAGGGAGAAAGAGAGGGAGAGAAACATCAATGTGTGGTTGCCTCTCATGCACCCCCTGCTGGGGACTTGGCCCACAACCCAGACATGTGCCCTGATTCCTTTGGTTCACAGGATGGCTGGCACTCAATCCACTGAGCCATACCAGCTAGGGCTCTATCAACAATTTAAAGAGCAAATGGATTAAATGCTCCAATCGGAAGACACAAGTGTCTGAATGTAAAACAGAACAAGATCCTTACATATGCTATCTACAAGAGACTCAGTTCAGATGGAAAAACACGCACAGGCTGAAAGTAAAGGGATGGAAAAAGATATTTCATGAAAATGGAAACAAACAAAAAGCTGGGGTAGCAATACTTATACCAGACAAAGAGATGTTACAACAAAGGCTGTAACAAGAGACAAAGAAGGACCCTTCTGGGGGTGGACCCTTCAAAGGGTCCCTTTTGAAGGACCCTTCAAAGAATTCCACTTCTGGGTATTTATCCAAAGAAATCCAAAACACTAAATTGAATTTTTTTGCGGCATTATATGGAAGCAACCTAACTGTCCATCAACAGATGAATGGATAAAGAAGAAGTGGTGCATACATACAATGGAATATGACCCTGCCATTAAAAAGAATGAAATCTCGCCATCTGCAAGAACATGGATAGATCTAGGGGGTATTGTGCTCAGTGAAATAAGTCAGACAGAGAAAGACAAATGCCATATAATTTTACTTAAATGTGGAATCTAAAAAACAAAATAAACAAGTGGAATAGAAACAGACTAACAGAGAAAGCATTTTGATGATTGACAGGTTGGAGAGGGGTTAGGAATGTGTAGAAAAGGTGAAGGGATTAAGGAGTACAAAATTGGTAGTTATAGAGTCATGGGGATGTAAAGTACAGCACAGAGAATAGTCAATACTATTGTAGTAACTATATGTGGTATCAAATGGGTACTACATTTATTGGGGTAATCACTTCATAAGCTATACAAGTATATAATCATGGGGTTACACCTGAAATTAATATAATATTGTGTATGTCAACAGTAATTAAAAAATAAAAAAATATTTAAAAAGAAAAAAATAATAATAGCCCTGGCCAGATAGCTCAGTTGGTTGGAGGGTTGTCTCGATTTGCCAAGGTTGCAGATTTGATCCCTGGTCAAGGCACATACAAGAATCAACCAGTGAGTGCATAGATAGATGGAACAACAAATTGATGTGTGTGTCTCTCTCCTCCCCTCCTCTTTCTCAAATCAATAAATAAAAAGAAAAGAAAAAATAATAATGAAAATACATCACTTTCCCTAAATGTGTGCCGCTCTTTTCATTTGAAATGTGAACCCACAGCAATGACTTGTACAGTTTAACAATTAAGATGCAATGAGTAAGCTGTAAATGTGTGAGGCAGGGAGGAGGGAACAATAGGCAAGATGCACAACTTTTGATATCACAGAACTGAAATGTAGCTAAGCAAGCAATTCTCAACTCCGATGTTCAGACATTCTAGTATATTGGCAGCTGAAATCTTTCCACGTAATAAGGACAAAGTTTAACAACTGTCTTTTGAATGAATGACTTATTAACAAGTGTTCTGCACTGCAGGCTCTATTCCAGCCCTGCTGGGTATGTCCACTATCCTGAAGCACTGATTCTTTAATTTCACTAATGCATCCTGATGCCCAGCCACTGAAATGAAATATCACCAAAATAAATTAATCTTCTTAACAAAACAAAAGGGAGTCAATTTTTTTTTTTTAAGACAAAGGGGAAGACAGGTAGAAAAAGAGGGAGAAAGCATCCACGTGAGAGAGAAACATCAATCGGTTGCCTCTTGTGCGCACCCCAACCAGGAACCACAGCCTAGGCTTGTGCCCTGGCTGGGAATAGAACCAACAACCTTTCACTTTGTAGGATGATGCCCAACCAACCAAATCACACCGTCCAAGATGGAAGTTTATTCTTTATGTGGTATGTTTTCCAATTTCTGCTTGGAAATCATAATGTTCATTAGCATTAACTATACTCTTCCCTTTCTATTTTCTCTCACATCATGAATAGAGTGTTGCAGCCATTCGTAGTGGGAGCAGAGGTTAAAAACAGTAAGTGACCCACCAGGAAGTCAACCTGAGCTCCATCCAAGCCTTTCAACAAAGCCTCCACTTAATCAACAAAGTATTCCTGACAGGCGGAGTTTACAGCCAACTCTGTCCTCCCATTAACAGTCAACAAATCCTTTTAACCCCACCCCCCCAGGAGCTGCCACTCAAAGTCTGCCTCTTTATTAAGAATTGTTTATGAAACTCTCAAGCACCAAATGTGAAACACAGAAGTACAAGCAAGCTGGCCCAAGTGAGTGTGACTTGATATAGATATATAACAGTATTTATTTACTGTTTATATATAAGCTCTGACACATCCAAGTGTCTGGAAGGTCCTGGCACAAAATAGGAGCCTCTGCCAGTCCCACCACAGACCTGCACTGATGTCCATTCACTGTCTCATTTGACCCCCACAACAACCCTAACAAAAACAAGATCATCTCCATGTTTCTGATGAGAAACCAGGTTCTGAGAGGTTGAATCATTTACCTTTAAGTCAGGATCAAACTCAGGCTTTAGAGCCTGTACATGTAGCAGTCACACACAATACCCACCTCCCCTGCATGCACAGTTCCTAGAAAGCATTTTAAGTCTAAAACTAACAAAGCTCTCCTCAACCCCAAATATTCACATGATGCTGGCACTTATGACGAGATAAGCCTGATTAGTTCATCCTCCAGCTGAACCAGGAGGAACATAACAGACTCGTCCCTGACTTGGCCTCTCACCCATCCTACCAACTGTCCTCTTTCTCAGGCTTCACTCACACCACCCTTTTTATGCTAATTCTTTGTTTTTGTTTCCACTTCCTTTCCCTGGCTACCTCCTTTCTCCTGGATCTGCTCCTTAAAAGTGGTGTAGCTCAGTGGATTGAGCTTGGGCTGGGAACCAAACGGTTACCGGTTCAATTCCCAGTCAGGGCACATGCCTGGTTTGCAGGCCAGGTCCCCAGTATGGGGTGCATGAGAGGCAACCACACGTTGATATTTCTCTCCCTCTTTCTCCTTCTCTTCTCCTCTCTCTAGAAATGAATATATAAAGTCTTTAAAAATAAAAAATAAGCCCTGGCTGGGGTAGCTCAGTGGATTGAGCAGGGGTTGCAAACTAAAGGGTCACTGGTTCGATTCCCAGTCAGGGCACATGCCTGGGTTGTGGGCCAGGTTCCCAGTGGGGGCCATGTGAGAGGCAACCACATGTTGATGTTTCTCTCCTTCCCCTCTCTCTAAAAATAAATAAAATCTTAAAAAAAATAAAATAAATAAATAAATAAATAAAATAGTTATTTACAAAAGTGGTTTCCTTCGCACTCTCCCTGGGCAATCTTATCTGCCTCACTGGCTTTAACAACCATGCTGTTAAATCTCCATTCCCAAGTCTCCAACTCAGAGCTCCTCAAGGAACTCATCAAGTCTACCCATATTAGAGATACATCCACAAACACACGAGTCCTCCAAGTCTGAGTCCTGTATTACCTGCCCTGGTTCCAGGTACCAGGAGGAAGACAATCCTCCAAGTCAGAAACCTGCTGTCTCCTTTGCTCTGTCGACCAAAAGCAAGTTGACAAGTTCTGCCAATTCCAATTTCTAAACATCACTCTCCTCCCCTCTGCCACTACCCTAATTCAGCAGAGTCTCAGTATTTCTTCGTTATTATCTCTATTTCCAACCACACACACCAACCAATAATTAATTCATTCCCCACACTGTTGAGATGTGACCTTGATACATCTGAATCACTTATTTACACCTCACTCTCACCTATACTGGGGCTAACAAGGAGGCCATTAGTGTTTTTCAAACTTCCAACCCACAATGAAAAACATTTCATATCATGATGCACTACAGACATGTGTACCAGTATGTAACTGAAGAAAAGGCTTCACAGAACAAAACTGCCCTTCCTACATGGGAGGTGCCTCAACGTTTTGTATTACATGCTAGATTGGCTGCTGGTGTTGGTTGGTTTTTACTGTAGGTGCATACCAGTAAGTTATTTCACAGCCCATCAATGTTGCCACACCCTAATGGAAAGGTAAGGGAACACAGGCTTTGAATGATGTTGTCCTGGGCTGCCCCCTCAGCAATTTCATTCTTCCAATTTCTTGAAAAGATCGCATTTCACTTGTACAAGGCTCCCTCTGCCCACCCGGGCAAGCTCCTGTTCATCCTTCAACATTACACTCAGATACTGACTTTCTTCCTTAATATCGTCAATATTTTTTTTCCTTCTCCTCACCCAAGGACAGTTTTTCATTGTTTTTAGAGAGAGGAAAGGAGAGGGAGGAACATCAATGCAAGAAAGAGGCATTGATCAGTTGCCTCCACTACCCACCTGGACTGGGGACTGAACCCACAACCTACGCACGTGCCCTGACCAAGAATCGAAGCTGTAACTTTTAGTTATAGGATGACGTTCCAAACAGCTGAACCACACCAGCCAGGATAATACTGCCAATATTTTCCAAATTTTCTAAAGTGGACATGTATTGTTTTGTTTTATATTTTATATCACCACCACACTCAGGAAACCTTTCCCACATACCACTTCCAATCATGCTATATAGTACAACCACTGACCCTGTCTTCCCAGTTTATAAAAGAGCCCCTCATCTCAGGGGCCAACACTGTACACTGGTCACACTGCACACATGCACAACCCACACCTTCAGAGAACATGACAACGCATAACTACCAACTACTGCCTACTATATTAGCAAGCATGGAAATGAGGCCACTTCACACTGCCCCAACAAAACTCTCCACACTTCACCCCTGAGTATCTGTGCCCTTTTGATCCATCTAGCATACAATCATTATTTGATACAGATGAAAATCCACCTCAAATAAATGTAGTTTATAGACAAAAATTAAAAAGAAATTAAGAATACACAAAGAAGCTCTCCTCATCCAGAGTATTCTACTACAAGCCCCAGCTGAGTGTCCGTGTCTAGTCAGCTACCCCAAGTTATTCAAGATACTGGCTGGTGTGGCTCAGTGGATTGAGCACTGACTGGCCTGCAAACCCAAAGGTCACCGGTTTGATTCCCAGTTCGGGCACATGCCTGGGTTGCAGGCCAGGTCCCCAGTTGGGAGTATGAGAGAAGCAACCAATTTATGTTTCTCTCACACTGGGGTTGGGTTTCTCTCCCTCTCTTTCTCCGTCCTTTCCCCTCTCTCTAAAATATATATATATAAATAAAATTTTTTTTAACCAAATGAAAGGAAAATGGTGCCCACTAGTCCCAATTCCAGCAATATTAAACTCCAAATTAAAAGATCTCCCTCAAAAAGCAGAGAGAGAGAAAAAGAGAGGACTACATAAGAAAACAGTAAAAGGACACTTGAAAAATAGCTACATATATGTGTAAAATTAGTTACATTCATTATTTCCGTTTTTAACCACAGTACCTGAGAGAAGAGACACAGACAGGACACTGACCCCACATGCTGAAGGTCCCAGCTACCACACTTCTACTGTGCATTACCCCACCACATTGCCCAGCCTGTTCTACTCATCCCACCCACTAGATACAAACAAGCGGCCAAGCTGCAAACAGGCACTGAAGAAAGAACAGGCTGCTGAGAAGATACACTCACTGTACTTCAAAGACTCAAACCACCCATGAGTTGTCTTACACATATTCCCACCGTTTAAAGCTGCTTCAGATTCTGTGTCTGGGGGTGAGGACTAGAGAAATGTTATTTTTTAATGCTTCCCAAGCAAATCTAATAATCACTGATCCAGATTCACTATCCCACTTGAGAATTCTCATTACTCTTCCCCCATAAAATGAGTTGGAGAGCCCTGATCAGCATGGCTCAATTGGTTGAGCATCGCTCCACAAAGCAAAAGTTTGCCAGTTCGATTCCCAGTCAGGACACATGCCTGGGTTCTGGGCATGTGCAAGAGGCAACAGATTGATGTTTCTATGACACATCAATGTTTCTCTCCCTTCCCTTCTCCCTAAAACTAAATAAAAGCTTTTTTAAAATGATACGTACGTATCCAGTGACAGAAAAGCAAAAAAGCTGCAAAAAATATATTTCAATTGTATACCAGAAATGGACCACTGCTTATCTCAGTGCCTGATTCCTTCATGTTTCCAAACCCAGCAGGGCAAACAGGGCTCCCCCCCTCCACTTTCCTCCTCCACATGGGTCCTTTCTCCTCATTCATCTCTTCCTTCTTTCTGCTCTTCTCCCCACTTCCATCTCTCACTTGGTGACTCACTCCCTCCCCAATCTGCCATGGTCACCTCTAAGCAAACAGCCCCCAAATCTTCTACCCCCTGTCCGAATCTCTCGTGAGACCCTAGTTCTACTCTACACCCAGGTGTGTCCAACTGGCTTCCTCAACTCAGCGTATCAGACTCAGGCCTCCCTAACTCCCCACCCTGCTCTTAGGCTGTGCTGTCCTGGCCACACCTCCACACCTCCAGGGTGTCTGCTCTACTTCTGTGGCCCTCTACCGCTCCTGATGCCACTCTGAATCCCAGCTGTACCCTGTCCGGCAACTCACCTCTCCAATGCACCTCATATGCGGTAGTAGCAGGTTTAATTTTCCTGATGATCAATGTGAGGCAGTGTATACAAGCTAAGATTGGGGACTGTGGAATCTGATGGGCATGGTTAAAATTCTGGCCCTGACAATGTACTGGTAGTGACCTTGGGTATGTTCTAACAGCCTGTATCAAACTGCAGCCTTCTTAGTCTTCTCTCATGTAGAAAGAAAAGTTACTAGATATAAAACATAAAATGAATATACAAAAGTCAATTGCATTTCTAGACACCAGCAACAGCAGAACATATACTGATGTTCCTAGACTAACACTGAGGTTACATCCTAATAAACTAAGGTGAAAATATCTTAAGTTGATATTGCATTTAATACACCTAATCTACTGAACATCATAGCTTTAGCCTAGCCTACCTTAAACATGCTCAGAACACTTACAGTAGCCTGCAGTTGGGCAACTGTCTTGAAATTCATATCAAGAGTAATTGCCTTCCTCTATCCTTCTCACCAGAATCAGGAGATACAGATGGGCATTTTGTAGGCATGAAGGGATGTGAAAACACAAAACATAGTATCTAAAAAGTGCTGGCAACACAGTACACTGAAGAGTATCAGTTATTTGCCCTCATGATTGTGTGGCTGACTGGGAAATGTGGCTTACTGCTGCTGCCCAGCATCAGAAGACAGCAGTATCACTAGCCCAAGAAAAGATCAAAGATCAAAAGTCAATATTCGGAGTACAGTTTCTACTGAATGCACGTCGCTTTAGCACCATCATAAAGTCAAACAATCATAAACCATCATAAGTCAGGGACCATCTGTAATGAAGACAGGCGACAGTGTCACAAGAATAAACAAGATGACCAATGGGATGACACACAAGGGCTCAGGCACAAAGCAGGAGCCCTGATTCATGACAGGTGGCACTACAGTTCAATGAGCAAAGAACAATATAGTCTGTGGATGAGGTCTAGGAAACTGGTATCCACATGGAAAATTATGAACAACCAGTCCCTTATCTCACACAGCACAAAAATCAATTTTGGATGGATTAAAGGCTTAAATGTAAATGGCAAAGTGCAAAAATTTCAGGAGGCATAGGAAACTATCCTAAATAAGACAGGAGAATCCTAAATAAGACATAATGGGTCATAAACCACAATTTAGAAGACACTGTCCTGGAGAGCCTGGCACAACCACTCCTACATAAAAGGATGCAATTCCTCTCAAAGGTAAATATCACAACAGAATATTATCTTGATGCATGATATCTGTTGTTCAAAATGCAAGTATATGCACAACTGTAATAAAATTCTTACCTTTCCTACCCAGCAATGAAGGTTCAATATGTCCCGCAGTTTTTGGTAAACAGAAAAGGTGTTGTTTTTTTTTAATGTAGCTTATACTTTATTGTTATTTTTCCTAAGATAAGTACCTCATAGATGTTCTCCAGAAAGTTTTTTGAAAGACAAACAGCATTTAAGTATAAATAACTTTAGGTATCAGTCACGAGTTCAAATACATACAACCTCTAAATACATATAAATTTCAAAGCCAGCAACACTGAGTTAATGGTTGTACTTCTAAGGAGATAAAATCAAATATACCCTCTTAGTACTAAAAACCACCAAAGAAAAAAGCAAGTGACAAAATTCTCCATGTAAAACAGTGATTCAGAGAAGTGAGCAAGACAACCTATCTAAAATGCAATGTGACAGTTAAGGTGACGTTGAAATATATGAGAGCCTCAGTAACCAGGATGGTGAATATGACCACACAATCAACAACAAAAAGCATGTTCTATTCCACACCTACAGTTTGCATGCAATACCAAAGGTGTTCTAAACAAATCTCTGTAAACCTTGGACCCCTATAAAATGTTTTCATTCCAAATTATCACACATGCACCTGGTCTTAAGCTGAATGCTAACAACAAGCAGAGTTCAGTTAGGGTCTAGACCAGTGATGTTCAACCAGGGTTGCCACAGTACACTGCTGTGCCACAAGAATTTTTAAAATATGCAATTCCTGACTATTTAGTCAGGGACACTGACCTCTTTTCCCTTACATAAGCAATTTTCAACCGTGTGCTGCAAGAATTTTTAAAAAATGCAATACCTGACTATTTATTTCAGGGTCACTGACCTCTTTTCCCTTAGATTGTCAAGTAAAAAAAAATGACAACAGCCCTGGCAGGTGTGGCTCAGTCCGTGGATTGAGAGCCGGCCTGGAAAGCAAGGAGTCACTGGTTTGATTCACAGTCAGGGCACAAGCCTGGGTTTGGGACCAGGTCCCCAGTACAGGGTACATGAGAGGCAACCACACACTGATGCTTCTCTCCCTCTCTTCTCCTTCCCATTCCCTCTAAAAATAAGTACATAAAATCTTTTTAAAAAAACATCAATAGCCATTAGGTGTGAATGAATCAAAAGTATACCTATTTTCTGTCAAATCAGCAAAAAATTATTTTTTGGCATGCTGCATAATTTTAGTAATTAGTTTGTGTGTGCTATGAGATGAAAAAGATTGGAAAGTGCTGGTCTAGACCATATGGCCAGTCTCCAGAAGGAAAGGCTCCATCTCTACTACATGCAAAGCTTTCTGAACACACTACCACATCAGATGTCATTACGTTTTTCCTTGCTTTGGGACCTGAGCCACTACAACTTTACTCTCAAGCAGTCTGCCAAAGAGTTATGAGCCACAGAAGGAATCACTGCATGCTAGCAGCAAGGTCTAACACAAAACTACCCTGGCCTCCATTTTGTGTTCTTTCCCCAGTACCACTCTCCCTGACCCATGTTACTCGCCGATCTTCCAGGGGAAAATGGAATGATTCACATCAACAGAATTCCTTCAAAAGAATTCAGTGTGCTGTTATTAAACAATAACATCTTACAAATATTAGTCTAAAATAATGTTCCCATGAGGAAGGGGTAAATAATCACAGAATTAGGAAAAATGAACCCCTGGAAAATGTCAAGCACAAACTAAGGACCCAAAAAAGCCTGTCCTAAGCAGTCAAGTAGGCAAAGCCCTCCAAAGGGCTGCAGAAACTGCCTGAGGCCAGAAAGAAAAAACACCCATGGCAGGTAGGGAGCAGGGGACTGGGAGTTCCCACTGGCACTTCCACCAGCCTTGCCAAAGCAGAAAAGGAATCCATGTGGCATCAGTAACAGCCGTATTTGTGACGGTATTGCAGTGTTGCATGAACCTTAGTCTGGCTATGTACGTTTAAGGAAAAGAGATAGTTTAGATCATAGTTTGTAAAAAATGTAAGTTTCCTACATTACGCAAGTGCTTAAAACCCTATGGGCGAAGTCCTAAAATATTTAAATGAATTTTCAAACTTAAGAGCCTAAAGTAATTCTCAAAACAGGCTCTATTACTCAGACTAATTTTTAAGATCTTGCTAAGACAATGTCAGAATGTATTATGCCACCCAATAACAAACGCAAAGTCATAAAAAAAATCAATTCTTCAAAAACAGAACTATTTCAAAGATGTGCAAACCTGACTCTAAAAAATTAACCCTATCCTGCATAATTAAATAGAAGCCGCATGCAGCTACGTAACTTAGCACTGCCATAGTGATCCCACATGCCAGCCAGTTACAGCTAGTCACACAGAAAGCTGCCTTCCTGTATTCTCTTTGCAAAAAGCTTTCCTGAGATCATCCAAGATCTCAGACTAACAGGGCATTTGTTGGCAGATTTCAAAATAATCTAGTCTAGTTTAAAAAGCTCCAAATTAAAAGTCAGAAATAAAAAAATCTGTGTATTGGAATCAATATCAAGTTGTGACTAAGATCCTAAAAATACACTTTTTAGAAAATTACATTAATTCATCAATATGTGAAGGATTGGACATGTCTGAAACGTCCTTGGTGTTTATAATGAGCACACTACAGAGTGCAGGAATCATAAAGGACAGACGCCAGATCAGTGTAACAGGAGTGGGGAGGGAAGAAGGGCATGCATGGCCCATGTAGGGCTGCCTCCTGTAATCCTTGTAAGATGGAACACCCACAGATGGTACATTGAAGAACTGCCCAGTAATGTCCATTTTCTTCTCACTAAGGACTTAATTTCAATATTCTGAACTATTTCTAACTTTTAAAAAAATTAAAAACCATGGTTTTTGATGTGATGGATAGAGCTTTGGAAACTATCTCATAAAGCTGCCTGTTAAAAAATTAAGACTTCTCAAAACTGATCCTAAGTACAGAAAATTCTAGAAATTTCTCTCTAGAAATAGCTTGTCCAGACACATATTTTTTTGTCTGTCTCCATCTCTGTCTCTCTCTCTTATTCACTCCTAAGTCTTAGGCCAAAACAGATCAATGTTTTACCACCTGGATTGTCATTTAGGAATGGTTTTACACATCTAAAACTCATTTCCTAGTCTGTGAGTGGCTCAGAGAAGAGGCTTAAGTCTTACAAAGGTAGACAGGGGCTAGTTCAACTCTTTCTTCCCCACTGTCCACAAGGAATGTTGGTGGGTTCCAGGTTCTTACAACAAGACACCATTTTGCAGCATTCTCTCTGCAGCTTCCCTTGGGCTTCCCCCAAAGGTTAAAACTTCCCAGCAGCACAAAAGTCTGGTTTTCACTCCTGCCTCCAGCCCTCATCACAGCCCCCACATTCCCACTGCCAGCTTCCACCCTGGCCAGCTTCCAGCATGACCATCACTTCTTCCAGCTGGCCCTCTGCCACTGAGCACTTCACTACAATATCCAGCCTCTCCACTTCTTTCATTAGAAATATAAATATGAATTTTTCCTCTAGCCAGGAAATTTGTCAAATGTTAAGAATTTGAAATTAGGCTTGTTCTTAGTCAGCAAAAACAAACCGATGTCCCCAATCAAGTGCATCAGCTGCCTTCCAGCCAGTGAGGAGGTGAGAAACAGAGTGCTCTGATTCCTGACACAAACATCCTTCCCCAGCACCTCCCTGCAATGCTTTGAGAGTCAACATCACATGTGGGTAAGAATGCCAGCCACCCTACCTGCCTCCTGCACATGGAAAATTCTTTAAGCAACACCCTCCCCACCCAGAGGCTACCACACCTGTTAGGTTCTTCCAACCAGGTTTTGCAAGCAAGAGAAATTAATTTATTAGGGACACTGTACTTATTAGTGAGGAACACCCTTTTTTATATGTAAAGGTATACGAATGGGATGAATTAAGAAGTGGGGGCGCAAAGGCAATGACCTATTACCCAGATAGGTTAAGAATCAAGTTTGCACATGTGGTGAGAAATGAAGCAAGAGCCAAAATGGGTGCAGAGTGAACCAACTTTGAAAACAGAGGTCTGTCCCTGGAAGAGTGTGAACAAAACCTACGCCAGCATGTAACAAGTAGGTACGAGACATGTGCCGGGACAAAGCACCCTGTTGGGCTGAACAGGGCAGTATGTTGGGCTGAACAGGGCAGTAAAGTCTGTGGATCAAGAGCTACTCATGAGGCTTTAAGTAAAACATTCAAACACCAAGGAGGAGTCAAAAGTTGATGAAAAGTTTAAATCTGAAAATCAGGAATAAATCACTGAGATGTTTTAGCAAGGAAAGCAGTTAAATAAAGTTTATGCTCCTGCATAACATAGTAACAAGACTCAGATAAATACTGCTATTCAATTTTTAGAATTACAAGCAGAACAAACAACGCACTTTACTGAAAGCCTCCACGTCAAAAAGCAGTGAGCAAAAGAATTTATCAATAAGTTTTCATGCCCAGAATACTTTAAACAGGTGGCTGTTCAACGGAATTCCCTGTACATGAAACACTTTCTCTGGGAAGAGCATGAGCAAGAAAATATCCTTTCTCCAGACTGTCTACTTCTGGGGAGAGGGTGCAGGATGGAGACAGCTGTCAGCACTAGCAGCTTTACTGAGACCTGGATCCTTTCCCCTGGACCCCTGTCAATCCCTGGACTGCACCTGAAATACAGTTAGATCAGAGCACCAGAGGAGACAACAAGTTATCATACTTAATCCACTGCTTCTTATCCTAAAAACAAGTAAAATAAGGCTGGTGGATAAAAAACTATAATGGACCACTTCAGGGCTTATTAGTATACAAGGCTACTTTTAGAAACTCTAACAAATAGAAGTCGAACATGAAGCACCAACCAAGAGACCTTCCAGTCTCTGTAGGGTGTACATTAGGAGCTGGACTGCTGGGAGTTTAAGGGAACCTAAATAAAACAAAGAACTCAAACAGGACACTGTCCCCAGGGCTGACAGGCACACACACAGCACCACCACTCTGCTGGACCCTGAGCCACTCAGACCCACATGGCATCTAACATGCACCAAACCACCCTGGGAAGCTCACAGGCCTGTTCCTATTGTCTTCCGAGGGACAAGTCCAAAAGTATCAAACCCCCAACTCTCCAATGCAGGGCCAGCTCAGTGGAGGCAACTATTAACGGCTGATTCCTTCCCACAAAGCTAAGAACTTATCTGTGTAGCTTGTTTATAAAAAAAAAAACAGGATGTTTGAATGTGGCATTATTCAACTATTGTAGAGGGGAGGGAGCAGAGCTGTTTATTTAACAAATACACATCACACCAACCACAGCGCTAGGCTGTTGTTAAGGGCTTTACCAATTCATCTCGCTGAACCCTCACAGCACCTCCACATGGGAGATTCCACCATCTGATGCGCACTCCCCTTGGCAGAGAAGGAGAACAGATAAGGAGACTGTGGCACAGGCTTGCCCTGCAACCTGAGTCATGTGAGTGCTTGGTTTACTTGTCACTGCTCACAACAGAGAACAGTGCGGTCAGACCTACGGAAGCTTCTACAACGCATAAACCTAGACTGCAGGTCCTTTTTCAGACCCTATGAACTGAGGTGACCATCTCTCAGGACATACCTCCTCCAACCTGAAGCAGCAAGAGCACGGCCTCTGTGGCAGAACATGGGCACACGCAATGATCCAACTGAACAGGAAGCAGGAAAAACGCACCACACAGCTGCCACTACAGATCCTCTTCCTAACGCCAGGAAAAGCTAAGGTGTCATTAAGGGAGGCAATCAGCAAAGGAGGACTTCCAAAGGCGACCAGGCTGCCGTCCAAGTCCCAGCACTGACTCAGCACATCTAGGCAGCCTTTCTGGGTTTCAGGGAAACTAAGAGACCATCTCCACAGAGCCGAAGATGCTGCCCCTGGAAGCAATGGGTACCACTACCACCCTCAAGCCTTAACCCCCTAAAACCCTTCTTGGATTAATGTCCAAACTCTCGGTGAATACTCCCCACCTCATCCAAACTGCCAAGCTATTCCAACTGTGGGAAACAAGAATATTCATTACAAACAGGTGTATTTTTTAAGAAAGAACAAGTTTTAAAAAGATTAGCTTAGCATACGTTCTTTAACAAATGAATAGCAAAAAAAAAGTTTTGTTTTTGAAACGGATCTACCTTAAACCAGTGTCTTATGGAACACGCTTTTTACAATTTTTACAGTAATTTTAAAAGGACCTCTTTGTAACTGCATTTCATACAGAAAATAAGAAATCCATGTTAGGCATGCTTTCAAAGAATGGACTACGGGGACAGACAGATTAGAGGAAGCAGAGAACAGCCCTTGCCTTGTTCCCAAAGAGGATCTGATGGGGTTCTCCCAACAGTGGGGCCCCTACAGCATGTGTTATGATTTAGAAAAGATTTAACAAACAAGCTCTGAACAGACTACTAAAGCTTGAACCAAAATCATGGGCGCTGAGAATAAGGAAAAAGCTTATAATGTGAAAACAGGTAAGGATTTCCTAAAGTTTCCCATGACATTCACATCTTAAAGAAGTTTAAGAAAAATGAAAGTCAATTCTGGCATGAAGGGCTTTGAGGTGAAATTCTGAAATCCTTCTAACAGGACCTTCGGATGTACACTGACAAGACACCCAAAACATGGCACAGGTGAAGCCACTCTCGTCACTCTGTTCCAGTCCAAACGGCAGCCCCTGAACACCTTTTACACTCACACTCCTGCCCAAACCTCCACGATGCCAGCCTCTCCTCCTCTACTGTGGGGTTCAGGGGCCATCTCCCAGGCTACTGTTTTCCTCTGACCAAGGGCCACTCCTGCACCCACCTTCCAAACACTCTCCACACTCAGGAATCCCAACCAACCCACCAGCCAAGTCACTCTCTGAGAAGCCCTTTCTGTACCTGTGGACTGAATGGCAACTCCTTCTTCCCAGACTAGGTCCTAGTTAAGGCTTCAGTAGAACAAAGCTTGGGAAGGACCCAACAAGAAGGCCAGCCCACTATCCAGGCCCCATTGACAAGGACAATGAACAAGTAAGTCACTCTCCTCTCCCAGCTCGGCCTGCACTAACCCCACACAAAGAGCATATCTAGCTATTCAACCACAAAGCTCCATGCTCAACTCTAGTGACCTTACCACCTCCAACCCATGTCTGCAACCCACTGCCACCATACATGTATCCCATCCTTCTGACATCACCCTCAATGCACTTCACAAAGACAGCGTGTCTGGGTGGCCCCTTACCAGCAAACACACCAGCTCTCTGGTCTTCCCACAAGATCCTCCCTGCGTGTCACTGAACCAGTGGCTCTGAACACCAACAATGGAACCTGGGAAACCACTGTAGAAACATCACAGCCAGGTGCAGATGGTGGCATCCACAAAGCGTGGGCATCCAAATCACAGGGGCCACGTGCCAGCCTCAGATCCCTCTCTTCATGTCTCTGCTCCCTCTGGATTCTCAACACTTGGTCCCACTTTTCTCCCTCTTCCTAAAGAAGTGGCTTACAGGCTCTCAACTTCCATGACTGCTTACCCTATGCTCTTCCCAGGACTGACTGAGATTCTTCCTGTTAAGGCTAATCTTCCTAAAGGATCCTACCCCTTCCTTTCTACTGTGGGAGCCTCACCAACCATCTCTGCCAAGCTTTACTTTCTATATCTTGTACTACAAAACAAGTTCTGTATTTTCACACATAAAACATCCTAATAACATACCAAACAATATCTACTACAAAAATTCTTCTGTAACCCTGGCCGGGTAGCTTAGTTGGTTAGAGCCTCATCCCTCTATGCCAAGACTGAACGCTTAAGTAAGTGGGACAACAGATCAGTGCTTCTCTTTCCTCCCTCCCCTCTCCATAAAATCATTACATAAATTTTTAAAATTCTTTTGTAGTTAACTCTATAACCCTCAGTGCCCTCTCCAGCACCTACCACCTTCTGCGCACTCAATCCTTCTCCAGCACTCACCCACACTGACCCTTTGTCCATGCTGGCTGGCCCTCGATCCCCTTGTATACTTAAGACCCCTCCGCCATTCTGTCTAACTGGTCAACTCCTAATCCATACCCTAGAAGCAAAGTCCTTGTCCTCAGAACACATGAAGACAGATCCTGGGGCTGAGGTGATCACTCCTTCCTTGTGCCATGACTATGCTTTATGCTTACTTCTATGACATTTCTAACATCACGTACCACATTTCATCAATACTGAGATACCATCAAGGAGGTAGCTGCCAATCAAAAGCTATAATGCCCCCATGACAGTCACATGTGAGGTGGTCACATAAGCCTCTGCTTCTCTCATCTACTCCAAGGGATCGTCAGTGGTAGTCCTGAGTATGACAGGCATGCTTCAGCTATAAAGCATAGCAAGGCTTCATTTGTTAATGGGCATCATCCTTCTTCAGGTTCCATAAAGTACTTAGCTGTTGCTATGAAAAAAAAATACAGAATTACCATTATTTAGCCAGTGCCAACCATGTTCATATCAAATTTCACTGATAGGAATCAGGTGCGGTGTGGCTGATGCTGCCTTTCGGCACTTTTCAAGAACCTACCATTTCAAGGCTAAATCTTAGTGTAATCTTTCAGAACACCAATTACACTTAAGACACTCAGTACCAACAATATACATTAACGCAACTAAACTGACGACAGTTTGAAAAGAAATGACAAGGCCCACCCAGTGCAGGGAATTAAAACTAGTTTACGACTGCTGCCTATGTCTATGAGCCATTCCATTTTAGAGTTGCAAAGTATTATACATATTGGAATTAATGGGAGAAAAAAGCAATATTTGGTTTATAAAAAATGTTTTCTTGCTCTGGCCAGGTATCTCAGTGGCTTACAGCATCATCCCAATATGCCAAGGTTGCATGTTTGATCCCCAGTCAGGGCACACATAAGAATCAGCCAATGAATGCATAAATAAGTAGAACAATAAAATCTATGTTTCTTTCTCTCTCCCTTCCTGACTCTCTTTAAAATCAATTTTTCCTCCTTTGCCTGAGGAGGAAAAATTGATTTTAAAGGGCAGGGTCTGAATGTCTGGTTTACTACTACTTTTTTTTTTTTTTTTTTTTTTTGAGAGAGAGAGAGAGAAGGGAAAAGGGAAGGGAGAGGATGAGTATGTACCCTGATCAGGAATCAAACCCGCGACCTTGGTGTATCAGGTCAACACTCTAATGAAATGAGCTACCCGGCCAGAGGCCAAGAGTATCTGGTTTACTTCTATTCCCAGCATTCTAACCCAGGGCCTGACACAAAGTAGGCGCTCAACAAATATTTGCTGAAAAAATAAAGCAAACCAGAATCTCAAGACATGGAAAGTCCCTTCAAGGCCAGGAGTTCCCATACTTTCTAAACATATTACATGGTAAGAAATACAATTTACACCTTGGCCCAGAATATACCACATCCAAACAAAACAGAAATATACTGAGACAGTATTTCCACAGAGTATGTGTGATGCACTATTATTTTCTCTCTTATTCCCTTATATTAAAAACAAGATGGCAAGACCCACTCTGCTGTGCTATCCTTTGTCCCAACCAGCCAATGCTTGCCAAACTCATTCATCTAGGTACTATATTCCTAAGTTTTTGCCATAACCATGGATTCATTACCCGTACCATCATTTATCTAGTGTTTCCTTTAATATAACACTGTTTACTTGTTTAAATGAAAAAAAAAAAAATCCCTTTCATGACAGTACAATAATGGACAGTAAGAACCACTTCCCATACATAGACACAACCCTAAAATGTGCCATTTGCCCCACCTTCAGAGCCAGAGCTTCACCTCTACTTTGAAGCAACCCCTCCACGAGCTTTCCCATTTCCTTGAGGCGAATCGCCAGGCCCCACCCACCTCCCAACCTGGGCAGAGTTCACAGCATGTTCCAGAGTTGCAAAGTGGTATGGAAGGTTGACATTCTCTTGCAGGCTACCTTTGCACTGCAAAAGAAACAAGCCTCTGTGCCCAACCCATTCAAATCACCATCACCACACGTTTGTACAAGTGTGGCAAGCTCATGCTTGCCTATGACACTCAGCTCTGCCCAGTCTCTTTCTAATCCTTCCCAAATACTTCTGTCTGTTGTCAAGTCTGTCTCCACAGGCAGGCTGTCAGTTCCTCCAGGTCCAGAACTGTGCCTTTCCTCTGGGTGGCCACAACACTAAGGTATGGCGTCAGATACAGAGTAGGCATGACACCCCTGCTGAATGAGTCCACAGCTCCATGGCACAGACCTGTTCCCTGACCAGAACTGGATGCTGCCTGCCAAAAGGGAATGACTTTGTCACGTTCACCCTTGAAGGCAGTGGGCACAGAAATTCACACTGAGCTGAACAAGTTACATTAGCAAATATGTGCATATTCCCATAGAATATACAAAGAAAAAAGTCTCTTTTAAGAAATTCTGAACCACAAAAATAACAACTCAGTCTAAAGACAAAAATCAAATGTTTCCTTTAAAATTTAAATTAAAAGGACAAGTTGCACTGGCTGGTATGGCTCAGTTGGTTGAAAGTCAGTCCATGACCAAAGGATTATGGGTTCAATTCCTAGTTAGGGCACATACCCAGGTTGCGGGAAGCAGACAATCTGTTTCTTTCTCTCTTTCTCTCTCTCTCCCCTCCTCCCATCCTCCCTCTCTCAAAATCAATAAACATATTCTCAGGTGAGGATTAATTTTAAAAAAAAGAAGGAAAAAAAAATTCATACTATGAGTTCCCAATCCTGTCAAAGCATTCAAATTGGCCTAAGCAAATCTACTGTAGCATCTGAACACAAATCTCCATTATCTTTAAAAGAGAAAAAAAATTAGCCTGTCATATTCCTTAAATTTTCAACCCAAAAATTAGAATTAAAAATATAAATATGACACAAGTACAAAAATACCTTCCAAATAACATTCAAGTATACCTTACTAAAAAAGCAAGCACTTACCTGCACAAATTCAATGAATTTAACATTTACAAGCAAAGTGAAACGTTAGGTGCTACTGGCCTAGCAGTTCAGCACATCAGTAGCCAGCCCAGTGCTCTCACAACCCACCACCCCGGCTTGCTCCATGAGTTTGAGCAAAACTGCACTGCCCTGTCCTGCCCTAATGCACCATCTGTTTATGTTCAGCTTGCCCATATCACCATTTTCTTTAGTTCCTGTTGGCAGCTACCCACCATCATAAGCTAGCTTGTTTCAATTTTTTGTTGCTTCAAATCCAAAAATGAAAGAGAAAATCCAAGAACAGAAACAGTAATGGAGGGAAGGCAGCTATAATGGTGCCAGTGTAAACAAGGATCTCTTAAAATTGGTTACTTAAAAAAATTATACACACATATATATTATATACATATATATCCACACACATACTGCATTCTTTCATCCTTGAAAAAGATTAGTCAAGAACCAAAATAAAAGGAACAGGTAACAAGTTCAAAGTTACGAGAACAGAGCAGAGCCAAATCAAGGAATACAGTCCTCCTGGTTCCCAGGTCCTGCTCCTTCCACCACAACATACTCCCCAAAGTGACTCCTGTCATTCCTGGCAGGGGCATTCTTTATTGCATGACTAATAAGGGGCATTTTTTTACCCCTAAATTTCTCAGAGGCCTAATTGTTTCCATGTGGAACATCTGACTTCAGGACTTGTAAACATTTATGTATTAATTGTGTGCTATTTCCCTCCATTTTACAGGGAAAACAACAGCTGATGCTACAGTGAGACAATCCTGACTCTACCCCTGACTTCCTCTTTACCTCTCTATTCCCACATCTCCTATCATGTGATTGTCTCAGATCTCTCACTGAGAGCTTAACTGAGCACTGAGCCAGCCCATCTTATCTCAGTTACCAAGCTATCCTGAAAATTCCAGAAGCCAGTTTCTACCTGAAGGACATGCCACAAATTATTTATAATCATTTAAAATTCAAATACGTAAGAAACCCACCTGAAAACATTGTTACATATGCCTTTTCAAATTCAAGCTTATTATAAATATAGTAGGGCCATGAGCAGATTTCAGGATTTGTCAAATCCATTTTTGAGCTTCATGAATCACTTTTTTGTTCTCTTGAATTACTGGTTCTACATAATTTATCTCCAATTCACTGATTAACAGTAAGATACTGCCATCTTACTGTGCTGACAGCAATCACAAAACATCATCCTAACTTGTGCTGTCTTCTAAGGAAAATCATCAGGGGTGCTAAGAAAGGATGCTGGTTAAGGCCAAAGGACCTTTTAAAGGTAGTGTACACATCTCAAAAAGCTCTACTCTGGGATAGGTAGAATCAGTGAAGGTACCCAGAATAACTACTGATGTATTTTTATAGAAATCCAGCTACAGATAGAAGCTGATCTAGTTAATCACTTAATCTTCTAGGAGTTCCTTTATATATTCGAGACAAGAAATCATCAGAAAGGAAAAGTTAAAATATTTGAACTACCCAAGGATACAACTAAATTATGCCCCCAAAGAAGCCCCAGAAAACTCCAAAGCACACCTTGACTCTACAGCACGTAATAACCAATTGACCCAAAACCTACCCAACACTGCATTAACGCAGAAGGGCTTAAATTAAGCAGAGAGGAACCTATGGTTCTAGTGAAAAATGGAAACTGATGTATACAAGGTCCTTGCAATGTCCTCCTGAGATTGTAATGCAGGGATTAAGGAAAGATAAAGTCCATAGCCCAAAAACAAAATGTCAAAAAATGGTATGTGGAGGGAGGGGTATAATGACCCCGAGAAGTTTGGGTTTGAACCCAGTACACCATCTTACTTCACTTTAGCCATTCATTTAAAACTTGTTTATAAATGTCTCTGCAATACACTTCTGCATGAAGCAAATGCAAAGAGCCCCACAACCTGGGAAAGTACAGGTACTCTCATTCTCCATGGTCTATGTTCCAGGAGCTGTCAGACAGAGGTGGAAGAATCACAGGGCTAGGGGAAGCCTCCTCAAGTGTCCAATTCCTGGTCTATAAGCCCTGCCTGTAAGCAGGAGGCAATCCAACAATATTTAACACTTCACTTTCCCAGACTACCTTCCAGGCCCAGAGGAATCCAGCACGGGGGCTCTGGCTGAGTGATAGCAGTGCAGAGGTACATCGTGCAGTGAGGAGGAAGTAACTCAGAGCAGAGGTGTCATGGCACAGGTACACTGCAATCCCTGACATTAAAACAACAAACAAACAAAACACAGCATCTTGTTCTTAATGATATCCTGGGAAACTTCTATATTCTATCCCAATCAACACCCTAAAAATTCAAGAAGTGATGAAAAGATGGGCATGACATAAGGGGAAAAAAACAGAAATAGTATGTTAGCATACAAAGGTGTATGACATGCTGCCTGAGAAAAGTAGATAACTAAACAATTGTTTCCATTCACATTCTAAAAATTATATTTTGCCCTGGCTGGTGTGGATTGAGTGCCGGCCTGTGAACCAAAAGGTTCCTGGCTGGATTCCCAGTTAAGCCACGTGCCTGGGTTGCGGGTCAGGTTCCCAACTGGGGACGTGTGAGAGGCAACCGAAATGCATCTCTCACACAAGGATGTTTCTCTCCCTTTCTTTCTCCCTCCCTTCCCCTCTCTCTAAAAGTAAATGGATAAAATCTTTAAAAAGAAAAGTAAGTAAATAAATATATTTTAACATATAGACACACCTATTACACCTAGGAGAGGCACTGAGGGTTCCATAAGACACAACAAACCCACCATGGTACTACTCTATACAGTTGGTAGATACATGTAGATTGCCAGTTTCTGCTATAAACACCTTAATGTTGCTCAGAACACAGTACTTTGATAACTGGAGAAAGGAATTTTTCCTTTTGTAAAAAGGTAAACAAAACTTAAGACTCAGGCCCTGGTAGGGTGGTTCAGTTGGTTGGAGTACCATCAGAGCACATTAACTAAGTTACAGGTTCCATCCTCCGTTAGGCACATACAGGAAACAACCAATGGGTGTGCCTGTCTGTCTGTCTGTCTCTCTCTCTGTCTAAAAATCAATAAACATGTCCTCAGGAGAGGATTAAAAAAAGAAAGAAAAACCCTCGAGCCTCAGAAACAATGAAGGAATAAGGCTGAGTGCAGCTGGTTGCAAGGACAACTTTTATGCTAATAAGTGCCCCAATGGGGAAGAGGTGGGCTATCAGAACCAAACACACACTCGAGGGTCTAGGAGTGATGGGCTCTTCCACTTAAATTTAACTGATCAATCTTTCAAATAAAAAGGGTTTAAGTCCAAAGCCCACTCATTCTCACTTTTATTGTTGATGCTTGCTTACTGTCCTACAAAACTCAAATCCTTTCTTATGCCCAAACTCTTCTAAAACTTACTACTACTCATGCACACCCAAATTCCTAATTTCTCTGAATTGTCAGAACAATCTAAATTCTGGCTACATCTTCCTAGGTAAGGTATCTTTATTATCACCCAGAAATTAAGTAAGTATGCTTTGTACTGGCCATCTAAACGACTGATGAACATATACACATATTGTGGGGTCTAATCTCAGCTCCTACAGAAAGTCTAACCACTTTACTCATTCTAGTACCAAATATTCATGGCTGTTCTCATGGTTAACAGCAAAGTCCAAAATATTTACCACCTGGCCCTCTACAGAAGATATCTTCCATCCCCTGGTCTAGGTCAGAATCCAAAGTTTTACTCAACCAAAGATAAAGTGTGTCTTCATATGCTGGGTAAGCAGATGTGGTGCTGCTAGCTTCTAAGAGTGTTTAAGCATTTTTATTTTAAAATTTAATTATCTGTAAAGGCAAGTCTATAGAAAGTAAACTAGTTGTTGCCTGGGGCTAGGGACAGAAACCAGAACTAACTGTTAGTGGGTATGAGGGATTTTACTGGGTGACAAAAATGTTCTAAAACTGAATTATGATGCTTCATAATTCATTATACTTACTATAAGTCAATAAATTACATATTTAAAATAAGTCCATTTGGCTTTGATTATACATCAATAAATTCTTAAAATTAAACAATATTAATTATCTGTATAATTGTGTTTTGTCATGTAAGACCTAAAGCTTAGGGTACAATACACAGTAAATCACAAAAACTTCATCTCTCAAGCATGTGCCCAAAACTTTAAAACCTGAACCTCTGGCCCTGGCCAGGTAGATCAGTTAGAGCATCATCCCGATATACCAAGGTTGGGAGTTCAATCCTCAGTCAGGGCACATATAAGAATCAACCAATGAACACATAAATAAGTGGAACAACAAATCAATGTCTCTGTCTCCCTTCCCCTCTGTCATTGCCGTCCTCTATCTCTCTAATAGCAACAAATTAAAAGTTAAACCAAAAAAATAAATAAATAAAACTTTAACCTCTAACCTCTGGCAGCAAATAGCTCATTTGTGGCTGGAGGGATGGGAATCACAGGCGAGTACACCTGGGCTGTAAACTGTGAGGGCAGGGGAAGGTCAGCATGGTGTCCCACTTACCTTTATCTTGACTGCCACCCTGAGTCCCCAAATTTTCCATCCCCACCTATACAGTAAGTACTTGATGGCTACACTATCCACGTTCTGGGTCTGATTGAACTGAATAACCCCTTTCTCTTAGTAACCACAGAGGCATTTAAAGTCACAGATAAGGACGCAGTCATTTACCTTTCTTTGAACTAAGACTTACTTTGACAATTTTTTTAATTAAGAGTGCCTATACCCTCACTACTTTCAGTCCTTGTTTCCACCTGGTCTTCTCTTCTGTGCAATCACGCATTCTCACATATGAAGAGAAACACATATCATCTTAAGCACTTTCTAAGTATTCTCTACTATGTTGCTAGTAAAAAAAAGTATTCCTTTGCCATCAAATTTTGTTGCAGTTTGCTGACATCAATGTTTCCACCCAGGAAATAAGATAATTATCATTCAAGGTAAATGCTCCACTTCTATATCAAAAAACTTCCAATTTAAAACTTGAAGCAGTAATCCCTCAGAGCACTTACTTCCCTATTAACATTTCCTCAAACACTTTAAAAGGAATTTATAGCTAAGCACAGCCAATTAGTAAAAGTTCTCTCCCTATACAGAAAGACACTATCTGCAAGCCAAACTGCCTTTCCTATGAACAGAAATTCAGTGAGAAGATAGTTCATTCAGCACAATATATGCTGGAGAAACAACTGCCACCAAAACAGATTTGTTTCCTGACCATATTGACCTGTAAAAAGGTAGGGGAGGCGGGTAGTAGTAGTATAGAACATGGGACTGGACAGCACAGCTGAGTTACCAGAGGTGGGACTCTGAAGCCAGACTACCCAGAGTTCAATTCCAGAGTTGCCACTCCTGATTTGTGTAATCCTGGGCACATGGCCCACCCTCTCTGTGCCTCAATTTACTCATCTTCACAACAGAGAAAATAGTACATATGTCTCAGGAGTTACCTAGCAAATAGTACATGTTTTTATAATTGTGTCTTCTATAATGACTACAAATGATATACTCACTTAACTCATATGGAGAAGGTGCTCTGAAAAGAGCTAGGAGGGAGCCCTGGCCAGGTGGCTCAGTTGGTTGGAGCATCATCCCACACCAAAAGGCTATACAGGTTTGATCTCTGGTCAGGGCATATACCTAAGTTGCGGGTTCAATCCTCCATTGGGATACATACAGGAAGCGACCAGTGTTTCTCTCTCGCATTGATCTTTCTTTCTCTCTCTCTCTCTCTCTCTCTCTCTCTCTCTCTCTCTCTCTCCCTCCCTCCCTCCCCCCACCCCCTTTCTCTTTCTCAAAAAATCAATGAACATCCCTGGCCAGTATGGTTCAGTAGGCTGGATCATCGATGCATACACCAAAAGGTTGCTGGGTTCGATTCCTGGTCAAGGTACATGCCTAGGTTTCGGTTTGGCTCCCTGTCAGGATGCATACAAGAAGCAACCAATCAATGACTCTTTCTCTCTTCCTCTTTCTTCTTCCTCCGCTCTGTAAAATCAGTAAGCACATCCTTGGGTAAGGATCAGAAAATAATAATAATAAATAAAAAATAAACATATCACTGTGTGAGGATTAAAAAAGAAAAGAGCTTGGAGGCAGACCAGCACAGCAGATATAAAAAGGCTCTGCTATGAGCATCAGAGATGTGAGGTGCTGTTCCCAGTCACTGAAAATGGAAATCCTTGCCCCCTGGAGCCAGAGATCGTAACTTCTGCAGGTATGCCTGTGGACAGATGAGGAAAAGAGCAAATAAAAAGAACTCCTGCAGCCCTGGCCAAGTAGCTCAGTTGGTTGGAATGTGTTCCCATACACCAAAAGGTTGCAGGTTTGATCCCTGGTCAGGACACATACCTAAGTTGTGGGTTCAATCCCCAGGCGGGGCATGGACAGGAGGCAACTAATTGATGTGTCTCTTTCTTTTTCTCCCTCTCTCTCCCTCTCTCATCAATTAAAAAAAAAAAAATGGCTGTGAGGCCAACATTTAGTCCAGCATTAGAACTCTAATCTATAGGTGTAAGAATCTTGACTTGTAGATACACACCTGTTGTGGAAGAGTTGTTCAACTGCTGTGGAAGAGTTTGGTGATTCATCAAAAAGTTAAACACAGAACTGTCACATGACCCAGCAATTCCACTCCTAGGTATATACCCAAAAGTTGCTCAAACAAAACTTTGTACACACATGAGAACAGGAGCACTATTCACCATAGCCAAAAAGTGAAAGCAGCTTACATGTCTGTGAACAGATGAACAGATAAAATGCATAAATGCATACAATGGAATACTTTCAATCATAAAAAGGAATGAAGTTCCAATATATGCAACAACATGGGTGAGCTGTAGAAATATCCTGCTACATTAAAGAAGCCAAATGCAAAATAACAATCTTACATGATTCCATGTATATTAAATGTCCAGAACAGACAAATCCAAAGAGAACCAAAGTAAATTAGTGACTGTGAGAGGCTCTAGGGGAGAAAGGGAGTATAAGGAGTGACTGTTTAATGGATATAGAGTTTCCTTTTGGGGTAATAAAAATGTTCTAGAACTAAATAGTGGTAATAGTTGCACATCACTGAATATACAAAAGGCCACAGAACTGTACACTTTACAATGGTTAAAATGATAAAATTTTTAGATGAGTTTTACCTCAATCAAAAAAAAAAAAAAAAAAAAATCCTGCCCTGGCTGGTGTAGCTCAGTGGATTGAGTGCGGGGCTGCGAACCAAAGGGTCGCCGGTTTGATTCCCAGTCAGGGCACATGCCTGGGTTGCGGGCCAGGTTCCCAGTTGGGGAATGTGAGGGGCAACCACACATTGATGTTTCTCTCCTTCTCTTTATCCTTCCCTTCCCTTCTCTCTAAAAAAATAAATAAAATCTTTAAAAAAAAAATCCTGCTGTGAGAATGATGTGAAACTCAACAGTACATCCTGTGTGATTTCATTTACACAAAATTCTAAAAGAGGCAAAACTAATCTATAACAAAAAGTGAATCAGTGGTTGCTTGGGATGGGGCTGGAGCTGGGGGTTAATTGTTAAAAAGGAACTTTGTGGAATGTTGGAAATTTTCTATATAAAAATTTGCTATTGGTTATATGGGGTAACACAACTGTCAAAATTCATCTAACCATGTATATTTCAGAATGGGTACTTTTAATGTCTAAAGTATACCTGTAAAAGTGTCACTAAAACAATCACAGGTATATTGGTGATTGCCATAAACACACACAGGGCTGATAAAATCAGATCAAGTTAAAAGCCAGAGGCTCGCCCTGGCTGGTGTAGCTCAGTGGATTGAGTGCAGGCTGCAAACCCCAGGGTCACCAGTTCAATTCCCAGTCAGGGCACACGCCTGGGTTTCTGGCCAGGTCCCTGGTAAGGGGCACGCAAGAGGCAACCACGCATTGATGTTTCTCCCCCTCTCTTTCTCCTTCCCTTCTCTTCTCTAAAAATAAATAAATACTTAAAATAAGGGAAAAAACCAGAGGCTCTGCCTAAAAATGAACTCCTCCCACAGAAAGACCCCTGGGCAGAGCCTTAGAGACCCTCCCTCCTTGGAACAAAAGCCCATCAACAATTGACCTTGTTCTCAGTGACACCACTGATAAGGGGTAACCAAGAGAAAACAGTGATAACTAAAGAAAAAGATTTCTGAAATGATTTAATTTTTAAGTTTATTGAAAATAAAATTCAGTTGTTTTCTTCAAAATACATACTCCTGTACTTTATTACTTTAACATATATTTTATGTAATTTAGATGTGCAGATGCCATTTTTTTTAGGAAACACAGACTGTACATTAAACTTTTTTCTGCAGTACTTTCATTTATTTTACAGTTCACTGGAAGTCTAAACACTACCCTGGCATGATCAGACACCTTCCATCAATCATCTCCAGAGCAGCTGGCTACAAAGAAGCTGCTTCATTCAACAGCATTCCTTTAAACAAAATCCAAACTGTCTTACCTAAGATAGAAAAACTTGATATAAATTCTCAAAAAGGAAAATAGGTCTACAATGTATCTTCCATATAACTAAAAATATCTCCAATCCATCCAATACCAGGGCTGCAGCATCAGCGCTTACTCATTTTTACTAATTACTACCTTCAGACATTCTCTAATCCAGCAGCATACTAAGAAGGATCTGTGACATCAAAACCATTGTCATAATATACTAAGAAGTAATATGTCCTCTTCACAGAGCCTACATTTGCAAGGAGGGTAAAAGTACTAGCATTTCAGACCCATAGCCTAAGTACCATATTCTTCATTGTCAGAAAAATCATGATTTTAAAATGTCCATGTCACTTAAGACTGTTCAGGATTAGTCAGTAAAAATTAATTTTACTAAATTTCAACACTGGAGTACATACTGTCTTAATATTCTGTGACCAAAATTTTTTTTTGTTTTTTGGTCACAGATAGTCGGCATAAAGCCTACATGTACTGAAGATGGACGTACAATGGTTCTCAGAAGAAAAAGCCCTTGTTCAACTGTATGAGTTACAATATTATTTAAACGATAACTAACAAATCGGTTATTCGAGTAAACAATTGTCAATATTTATCAATTATAAAACGTGAGTTTTCAAAAAAATTTATTTTTGAAAAATTTCTATCCCAGCTTCCACTCTGACTGAAACGCAACAAAGGGAATGGACTCCTATCCCTCTTAAACCTGGACAGAAAGTAGGAAACAATGGTTACGAGACACAGGACATCAAAGTGATCCTGAAAGATGAAAAATAGACCAAGTGAGCTCTACAACTGCCACGGCTTACTGACTGGAGAGGGTTTCCAGATGTGAGGATGAAGCTGCGATTCCAGGCAGGCCAAAGCAGCTACAGTTTGCAGGGAGAGCACAAAAAGAGAGAACTGCATAGGGAGGGAATTCCAAAGATCTACAGAGCTAGCCCTGGACAAAAGGCTGCTCTGGTGTCAGCTAACAAAGCTTGAAATAAAGAGCTGGGGGGAGGGGGGGTGGGGAACTGTTTCAAAGGAGCTTAACTAGATCCAAGAACAAAGCCCAAGAATACTTACAGTAATACAAAATATCCATCAACAAACAAGGTCATGGGATCAAAAGTTACTTGACATACAAAGAACCAGGAAAATGTGAGCAACAATAAGAAAAATCAATCAACCAACCAGAAGTGACAGAGATGGGACAATTAACAGACAAGAACATGAAAGCCTTCTACATATCCAAGAAACTAAAGACTGAGCACACTAGTTAGATACATGCAAAATGTGAGAAGGACCCAATCAAACTTCTTAAAATTAAAACTACAAAGTATGAGGTAAAAATTTTCAAGACAAACACGTCCAAAATACTAGACATACTAGACATTAGAAGGGATAGTGAGTTTGGAGACAGAATAGAAATTATTGAAAATAAAACAGGAAAAAAAAGACAAAAAATGAACAGTATATCACTGTACTATATAACAATTTTAAACACTCTCATATAAACGTAAGTGGAGTACCCAAAAAATAAAAGAGAGGGCCATGAATGGCATGGCTCAGGGGATTGGGTGTCTTTCCTGCCAACTGAAAGGTCGCTAGTTCAATTCCTGGTTGGGGCACATGCCTGGGTTGCAGGCCATGTCCCCAGTTGAGGGGCGAGAGGCAATCAACTGATGCATCTCCCACACATCAATGTGTCTCTCCCTCTCTTTCCCTCCCCACTCCCACTGCCTAAAAATAAATAAAATCTTTTAAAAATAGCTTACTATTTAAATCTACTTAGAAGAAAACTGTTTAAAGTAAAAATGATAATGTATTATACATTTTATAACATGTAGAAGATGTATGAAATAATAATACAAAGACCTAGAAAGAAGAAATGGAAGTATACTACTTTTAAGTTTTTTAAACTGTATTTGCAAGATATAGTACCATTTGAAGAAGGCTGTGCTAAGTTAGATATTAGGTTGGCCAAAAAGTTTGTGTAGTTTTTTTTTTTTCCATAGATGGCTCTAGTAGTGCTTAGTTGTCTTTAACTTCGTTCAAAACAACTGTGTTAGACTATATTGTGACAGCTGTCATTACCAGCATACATTTTTTTAAAAAACCATTAAAACTGGTGAATTTTTGCACAGCCATTTTAATATTGAAGATGGAAGAAAATACATGCCATTGTTAGTGTAGAATATTTTATTACTTCAAGAAGGTAAATATGCAACTGAAACGCGAAGGAAGATTTATGCAGTATATGGAAAAGGTTCTGTGGCTGATCAAACATGTCAAAAGTGGTCTGCAAAGTTTCTTGGTACTATTAACATTTTGGCCAAATAATTCTTTGCTGTGGGACTTTCTTATGCATTGGAAGATGTTTAGTAGCACCCCTGGCCTCTACCCACTAGAAACCTTTAGCCAAAGATAGCCGACAAACTCAGAATATCCAAACCAATAAAGTTACTGGTGCAAATGAAAAAAAATTGTTTTATTTTACAGAAAAAACTAAACGGACTTTTTGGCCTACCAATATATATCATGCAGCCTAAAGCAACCACTACAGGAAGTTCATTTCTTCTGTACAAGTCAAAACACATATGGTAAAAGTGCTTCCTGCCCAGAGAACAATTACATTTACAAAACGATTGATACTATCAGATCATGATGCTGGAATCTATCCCTTTTGTCTAAAATTTCTTAAAATGACAAACATTTTGGAAGGAATAAATCCATAACAGCATAGGAAAACAGTATGATGTACCAGGAGCTGACCAGATCAGACACGGACAAACAATTCAAGTCTAGTGAAACTGCAGATCAGACTATACAGAAGAAAGGAGCCTAGTCAAGACTGCTGCAAACTGGCATTGCATGGTGCCAGTTCAAAGCTTTCAAAGAAAGCTTCAAAGTCAAAAAAACTTTTTCTTTAAATAAACTTTCCAGGTGGTTATCTTTTTAAAAATATATATTTTATTTATTTTTAGAGAGAGGGGAAGGGAGGGAGAAAGAGAGAGAGAGAAACATCAATGTGTGGTTGCCTCTCAAGTGGCCACTCACCTGACCTGCAACCCAAGCATGTGCCCTGACTGGGAATCAAACTAGTGACCCCTTGGTTCGTAGCCTGCGCTCAATCCACTGAGCCACACCAGCCAGGGCTCAAGAAAACTTTTAATATGAAGGGCAAGAGAATGTGTCCTCTCTTAGCCCCACCTGCCACCCATACACATCAGTGGAAAGCTTGCAGAGAACAACTACTCCACCAGGTGAGTGACCCCAGCTCCTCCACTACACCAAAGGAAAGGAAAATCCCTCTGCTGAGTATCCAGCAACAACCACATGGTTCTTGTTTACTCCCAAGATGGCAGATGTATAGAAAGAGGACTCTACTCAACTCCACAGTCACCAATCACATTTTCAAAAATGTCAGGATGCTGACCACAATAGGAGAATGAGGTTATATCCACATAAATTCAACACCGTGCATTGGAAAAGATGCGGGCAGAACCTGTTCCACCGGCTATGAGGCAGTTACATCATTATATACAAAGAACACATTCACATTCCTTTCTGTAACTAGCTCAGTTTTGCCCACAGTTCAATGCTCTGAAGAAATTATTTCCTCGTTTATCTAAAACCTGAAAGCCTATGAATCATCTTGTTGACCACAAAAAAATCATTAGGGGGATGTAGAGCACTTGGATGGTGTCTGGCACACACACAATTAAGTACCTGAAAGACATTAGCATTATTATTCACTAAAAACTAAATAAATTTTGGAAATCACACTAACATCAAAAGAAAAAAAAAAAGAAATGCTTAACTGCTCCCTAAGCTTATTAGAACCAAAACAAGTCCCTTAACTACCATTCTGATACCAATATACACCAGTCATCAAAAATTAAGTACCAGATTAGAGGTAAGTTTCTGAATTTGCACAGTGCAGCCCATCATCTACATGTACAAGCATACATACAGACATGCATGCATACAGATACATCATCAATCAAGAAGACATCATAGGATAATACTGCATGTTTATAAAAATCAGATAAAACCAAGTTACTCACTACCCATGTTCTTTAACACTTCAAACACTGTAAGTAATCATGAAACCTGGCAAGAAGGATCTGTTAATTTAGTGAGTGTTACCCTGAAAAGAAAAACCAAGGCAAAGAACTAAACATGTTAAGATAATTATAGCAAAACTGCCAGGATTTGGGTGTAAGCTACTGAAAAGGCTGTGCCCCACAGCAGACTGTGAGCAAGGCAGATTCTTGCCCTCCTTTGTCGACACTATAAGGTGACTCTGTAGCTACTCCCATCATAAGCTGGATTGGTAGAATCTCTCTCTCATCCCTTAAACCTGGGCTGGTTTTAAGACTTGCTTTGCGGGGCAGAATGAGGGAGAAGTGAGACTGAAAGCTCTAGAACTCTGGACGTCATAGGGCTGCCACTTCTGCCCTTCCTCTAACATGGCAGCCACCACTGCCATGGTGAAGCCTAGCCCACGTGCTGGGTGATGAGAGGCACACAGCCCAATTGCCCCATCAACCATCCAAGCAACAAATAGAACCAAACGGGTTTTAACTCAAAAATATAAGATTGGTTTAATATTTGGGGGATGGAGTGGATAATCAATGTAATGCAAAGTATTTACAAACTAAAAAAGCAATATGATCAATTCAATAGATACAAAAAGTTTTTAATAAAATCCAATGTCCATTCCTGATCAAAACTCAACAAACCTGGAAGAAAAGGGAATTTCCTATAAATAGAATTACACAGTATATATTTTTTCTCTGGTTTATTTCATTGAGCATAGTTATTTTGAGATTCATCCATGTTGCATGTTATCAATAGTTCATTTTATTGCTGAGAACTATTAGCACGGATATACAGTGTCACGATTTGTCTACCCATCCATCTGTTGATGAACATTTCGGTGGTTTTCAGTTTTGGACTAGTTCAAATCAAGCTTCTATGACCAAAAAAAAAGAGTAATTTCCTCAACCTGATAAACTGCATCTATGAAAACCCTACAGCTAACATAGTAAATGGTGAAAAGGTGAATGCTTTCCCACTAATGGTCAGAAATAAGCCTCAGACAGACATCTACTCTCACTTCTTTTAGAGATTGTACTGGAGGTTCTAGTCGGGGCAATCAGATCAAAAGGAAAGAAATAAAAGGTACTCAGATTAGAAATGAAGGACTTTCGGCCAAGATGGAGGCATAGGTAGACACACTGTGCCTCCTCGCACAACCAAAAGAAGGACAATAACAAATTTTAAAACAAAAAACCACCAGAACCGACAGTATGGAAGTCCGACAACCAAGAAATTAAGAAACATACATCCAGACCGGTAGGAGGGGCGGAAAGGACTGGCGTGGCAGGGCGGTGGCTGGCGGATCCGGGAGAGGTGGCGGCTTCGAACCGGGGGTCCCACTTCCTCGTGAGGATAAACCGGGAGGAACAACTGGGGAGCGAGACAGACTCTGCAACCCAGAGTTCTAGCTGGGGAAAAAAAGCCTCAAAGCCTCTGATTGAAAACTCCTGTGGGGGTTGAAGCGGCAGCACCGGGAGAAACTCCCAGCCTCACAGAAGAGCTACTTGGAGAGATCCACAGGGTCCTAGAGCATACATAAGCCCACCCACCGGGAATCGGCACCAGAACCAGCACCAGAAGGGCCCAATTTGACCATGGGTAGCTCGGAAAGTGACTGAAAACCGGCAGAGAGCAGAGCAACCGCCATTGTTCCCTCTCAGTCCCCTCCCCCACAAACAGCATCACTACGCTGCTACGTGGCCACCCCGCCCTGGTGAACACCTAAGGCTCCACCCCTTACTACGTAACAGGCACACCAAGACAACAAAAATGGCCCAAATGAAAGAACAGATCAAAGCTCCAGAAAAAATACAACTAAGTGACGAAGAGCTAGCCAACCTATCAGATGCACAGTTCAAAACACTGGCAATCAGGATGCTCACAGACTTGGTTGAATTTGGTCACAAATTAGATGAACAAATGAAGGATATGATAAGGGAAATGAAGGAAAATGTACAGGGAGCCAACAATGAGGGGAAGAAAAACGGGACTCAAATCAATAGTGTAGACCAGAAGAAAGAAACATTCAACCACAGCACAATGAAGAAACAAGAACTCACAAAAACGAGGAGAGGCTTAGGAACCTCCAGGATGTCTTTAAACGTTCCAATATCCAAATCATAGGGGTGCCAGAAGGAGAAGAGGAACAGAAAGGAATTGAAAACCTATTTGAACAAATAATGAAGGAGAACTTCCCTACTTTGGCAAAGGAAATAGACTTCCAGGGAGTCCAGGAAGCTCAGAGAGTCCCAAAGAAGTTGGACCCAAGGAGGAACACACCAAGGCACATCATAATTACATTTCCTAAGATGAAAGATAAAGAGAGAATCTTAAAAACAGCAAGAGGAAAGGAGACAGTAACCTACAAAGGAGTGCCCATCAGACTGTCAGCTGATTTCTCAAAAGAAACCTTGCAGGCAAGAAGGGGCTGGAAAGAAGTATTCCAAGTCATGAAAGGCAAAGACCTACATCCAAGATTACTCCATCCAGCAAAGCTATCATTTAGAATGGAAGGGCAGATAAAGTGCTTCCCAGATAAGGTCAAGTTAAAGGAGCTCATCATCACCAAGCCCTTATTATATGAAATGTTAAAGGGACTTATCTAAGAAAAAGAAGATAAAAAATACGAACAGTAAAATGACAACAAACTCACAGCTATTAACAACTGAACCTAAAACAGAAACAAAAACAAACTAAGCAAACAACTAGAACAGGAACAGAATCACAGAAATGGAGATCACATGGAGGGTTATCAGCAG
>VMDR010007628.1:0-39698 GCA_007922815.1 Macrotus californicus
CCTTAATTCCCCTTTCTGCATTTGTTATGGGCATATAAATATGCAACTGATTTCTGGATATTAATTTTGTATCCTGCTACTTAGTTGAACTTGCTTATCTGTTTGAGTACTATCTTGGTGGAAACTTTGGGGTTCGTGAGGTACAGTATCATGTCATTTGCAAATAAAGACAATTTTACTGCTTTCTTTTTTGTCCACCCAGATTTGCTTTACATAGTTAGGCGCACCTGTTTTGAGTGTGTAAATGTTTACTAGGATAATATCCTCTTGTTGGATTGTCCCCTTTATCATTATGTAGGGTCCTTCTTTGTCTCTTACTATAGCCTTGGTTTTAAAGTCTATTTTGTCAGATATAAGCATTAGTACCCAGCATTTTTCCCCTTTCCATTTGCATGAAATATCTTTTTCCATCCCTTCACTTTTAGGTGTATCTTTCTATTTGAGGTGAGTCCCTTGGAGATAGCATGCATTTGGGTCTTGTTTCTTATTCATTCAACTACCCTATGTCTTTTGGTTGGAGCATTTAATCCATTTACATTTAAGGTGATTATTGATAGATAAGTATTTATAGCCATTTTATTTTAAAACCATTTTCCTCTGTTTTTCTTTTTCTTCTTTTTCTTAAAGCAAGCCCTTTAACATTTGTTGCAGTACTGGTTTGGTGTTAACAAACTCCTTTAACTTTTTCTTGACTGGGAAACTCTTTATTTCTCCTTCAATTTTAAATGATAGCCTTGCTGGGTAAAGTAATTTAGCTGTAGGTCCTTGCTTTTCATTAACTTGAATATTTCATGCAAATCCTTTCCAGCCTGAAATGTTTCTGTTCAGAGATCAGATGAGATTCTAACTGGAGTTGCCTTGTAGGTAACTACCTGCTTTGCTCTTGCAGATTTTAGGATTCTCTCCTTGTCTTTAAGCCTTGCCATTTTAGTTATAATGTGTCTCAGTGTAGGCCTCTTCGGGTCCATCTTGTTTGGGACCCTTTGCACTTCCTGGACTTGTGTGTCTTTTTCTTTCACCAGACTAGGGAAATTTTCTGTCATTATTTCTTCAGATAAGTTCTTGATCCCTTGCTCACTCTCTTCTCCTCCTGGTACTCCCATGATACAGATGTTGTTACGTTTCATGTGGTCCCAAAGGTTTCTTAAGCTCTCTTCATTCTTTTCAATTTTTTTTTTCTTTTTGCTGTTCTGCTTGGGTGTTTTTTTCCTACCTTCTCTTCCAAATCACTGACTCAGTCCTCTGCTTCATCTCACCTACTGTTTAATCCTTCCATAATCCTGTGTATTATTTATTTCAGATATTACATTCTTTATTTTCCGTTGGTTTCCTTTTTATTGTTTCTATGCCTTTTTTCACGCTGTTGAGTATCCTTTTAATCATTGCTTTAAATCCTCTATCTGATAGATTGCTTGCCTCTATTTCATCTAGTTCTTTTCCTAGAGAATTCTCTTGTTCTTTCATTTGGGGCTGTTTCTTTGTCTTCCTGTTTTGGCTGCCTCTTTGTGCTTGTTTCTATGTATTAGGTAGATCTGCAAAGACCCTGGTGCAGACCCATGTCAGATGTCCCCTGTGACTGGCCCTGGGCAACCTGTTTGGAGCTATCAGTGACCCACAGCTTGTGGTTTCCTCTGCTGGGCCTGTTTGTGTGCAGAAAAAAACAGGCTGCACACCAAGGCCGGCTTTCACCAGAACTGGACCCAGGGGAGGGTCACCTAATTCTCAGAGCTCCCAGAAATAACTTCCAGCTGTACTCAGCAGCCTGGCTTAAACTCTACAGGGTGGGGCAGAGTAATTCCTGTGTGTGGGGTTATTGCTTCCCCTCAGGCTGATGCCATTCAGAGAGGAGTGCTCTGCCTGAGAGAGATGGCTTCTGCAGTGTGGGGAATGACTCAGCACAGGGATCCTGGTAGCTGTTCCTTCAGTTCTCCCCCCAGAGCCACCAGCCTCAGACTCTACTCACATGTCTCTAGTCCTCTCTGTCCTCCCTCTTCCAGAGTTCAGGTTAAGTGGCTGCAAATGAAATTTTGTGCATTGGCCCTTTAAGAGGTTCTCTGTGTCTCCAGCCATCTTTCCTTGGTGGACAGAAACCCTGCTGCTTTTCACAGCTGGATGTTTTCTGGGTTCCTTTCCCAGCTCTGGTGCTGTAGGCTGGAGAGCCCAAGCTGGGGGTTAGACCCCACACTTCTCAGTGGAGCCCTCAGCTGCTGAACTGTCCCCTGTAATGGTATCTGCCGCCCTGTAGGAGCCCAGCCAGCCCTCGTGCTCCTCCTGCACACTCCCTACCAGTCTCGTGGTGAAGTGGTTTCTTCTGTCTCTCCCTGGTTATAAGGCTTCTCTCCAGCTAGTGTTCACTTGGTTATTGATGATGATTTCTCTACAGTTTAGTAGTAATTTCAGTTTGGTCCCGGGAGGAGGTTTGTACACCCTCCACTTACTCCTCTGTCATATTGGATCTCGTGCCTCTGATTTTCCATGATTATTTTTTTATATCATTGATTCCTGATAGTATTATAACCTTTCTTTTACTTAGTTTGGTTTTAATTTTATCTTCTTTTTCTAGCTTCCTAAGGTGGAAACAGATTATAAATTTTACACCTTTTTCATTTACTAATATTGGTCAGCATTTAATATTTATTGGCATTTAAGCCTATAAATTTGAATTTATGCATTCTTTAGTTATATCACACTAATTTTATGATGTCAGGTTTTTAGTATTGTTCAAGTTGAAAGGTTTTGTAATTTCCTTTTTGATGTTTTTTGACCATGGTTTCTTTAGAAGTGTATTGTTTAATTTCCAAAAATTTAGGGGCTTTTCTAGCTGTATTACTGATTTCTATTTTAACTCCATTGCAGTCAGAAAACATACTCTGAAAAGATATGAGAAATGGGCCCAGAAGGTACCAGGATTTTCTCAGTCAGGTATGGAGCGTAGAAAGAATCCTCCAAGCAGAGGAAAAAGGTTTTTTTGGAGAACCAGAGAGCAAAACCTTTGGTGCCCTGACCTTCTCTCCCTGGCAGTGATGCTTCCCCAAGGCCCTAGGTAGTGCTGGTTGGTTCAGAGCCCACATTGGGAACCCTGGTGCTGGGCTTTCAATTCACCCTCCCTCAGCCTGCAAGGCTTTCCAAGACGAAGCCCAGACCCTGGCAAGACCGATCAGGAAGCTTCCCCTCACAGGCCATTCTGCCCAGATGGAGCTGCCAGTGTGCCATGCCTGACCTGGAGCTTAGAGGGCAAGAAGGAACACCACATCCTAATACCAGTTTTTACTGGGCAGTTCGGTTCTGGACTCTGTGGGAAGAATGACTTTGCTAATTAGGTGCTTATCCAAAGGCTAACAGGCTGACTGTAAGATGTAGACATGGGGTACAGCAGTACCCTTAGGCCCCTAGCTGTGGGAGCCCTGTGTTCTCTGCTTAGCTAGGAAAGTCAGGATCTACACAGGAAGTTCAAAGGCAGCTGGGCTATTCCGCATACAGCTAAATACTGAGGGGAAATGTGGCTGGGAACCACCACTGCTGAGGACGTGGAGGGAAACAGATGAACAGTGAAAAATGAGTGGTGACAGCTCAAGGGAGGTCTTTCCTGGGGGTTGAGGGGCGGGCAGGGCGGAAGTGTGAGTTGTAAGATGTCTGCCTTTGAAATCTCCCTTGACGCACTGCCCCATGTAGCCCACATTTGGCCACACCAGCCACATCCTCAACCTGCCCCAGGGGCCGGCTGCCTGACTGAGACTGGCCCTTGAACCCTGGGAGGCAGCTGGGAGCAATGGGGACTCCATGTGGCTGTCACAGCTCTTCCCCTGGAAGGCTGTGGGTACCCACACCCTCAGATCTCTCTGCTTCTTTTTAGGGGGACCTCCCGCCAGAGTCCAGGTGTGAGGCTGGGTATGGATTGTGTGCTGTGCCCTGCTGGTCACCACTGCCCTGAACTGGGCACCACCCTTCTGCGGTCATGTGCCTCTGGCAGCTTCTCAGTAAGTGTTCTCAGAGCAGACTCCATTCCTCAGAGGGCCCAGAAGTGGGAGGACCCTAAAGTCAGGGAGTGGGGAGCCCCTTCCTCCAGGCTTTGACAATCTGTAGACCAAGCCAGAGGCCCAGAGAACACCTTAGGTGTGCTGGCCTAGGCCCTGTCTGAGCCCCTCGTGTGCCTGGCCCTTTCTAAGGAGGAAGAGAGGTACACACAGAGCCTGGGCCTGGCCAGCAGCTTTCACAATTCAGTTCAACACATTTCCTGAGTGCCTGCTGTGCACTAGGCCTACCCAAATGTTAGGGGTTTGGAAAGACACCAAACTTATCACCAACCCCCTTTCCAGGGTCCCAGCCATCTCTGGTGCCAGGAGTGCCCAGGAAGAAATCTCTGCAACCAGACGAAGCTGGCTGGCCCCACAGCATGTCCCCCCGGGCACTACTGCCCAGCCCGGGGTCTGTTGACCATCCCCTGTCCTGTGGTGAGAAGCCCTCTTGACCCTTTTGGCATCTTCCACTTTTGCATAGGAAAGCTTTGGGCATCACTCCCTTGCTGGTGGTTGGGATGGATGAGATCTCTTCATGAGGACATGGCCATACCCTAGCCTTGCACTTCTCTCCTGCCTCAGATGAGGACTCGACTACTCATTTCCCTGCAGCTGGTTTCCAATAGTGGTGCTAGACCAGAAAGCCACAAGGGACAAAGTAACCCAGGCTTGTAAAGGTGGGAGGGACGCAGGGAAAAGGAAAGACGGGTCAGGGAGCCATGGGACCTAGGCTCAGAGGGAGCTGCAGGTGGGGGCAGGGCTGGAGTGCAGCCTGTTTTCTCCAACCTCCAGAAGCCCCTCTCTCCACACTCCCCCATTGCCCAGCCCTGGCTTCCTCTCCCCAAGATACACACACCTCTTTGGATGACCTACTGGCCTCGATGTTCTTGCCCTACCTACTGTCAGAATCTGCTATGAATGAGTTCTAGTTCCAACATTCCTTATCGAGTGGGTGTTTTATAGTCAAATGCTTTTGGCCTATCAAGTAAACCCACTCACACTTCTTGGAGTCTCAGCTCTTGAGCAAGTCATCTATCTCCTTCTCTCCAGCTTGTCTGTTTAGGGTGAGGGTAGAGGGACCCTGCTCTGTTCCCCTCCTGGCAAGTCTCCACTCTGGCCTCTAGGACTTTGACCTTGACAGTGTGCTTCTTTCTGTTCAGGGCACTTTCCGAGAGGTCCCAGGAGCTGCCCGTGTGGAGGACTGCCAGCTTTGCCGCCCTGGGACCTTCTGTGGCAGAGAAGGCCTAGCCAAGCCCCAGGGACTGTGCCATGCTGGATATCACTGCGGGCCTGGTTCCAACACCTCCTCCCCAGTGAGTGTAGGTCCCCCCAAGCCTCCCAGAGGCAAGGCTGGCCTGAGCACAGAGGCCTGGGCCAGGTCAGGGGAACAGAGCAGTGCCAAGGCCCAGAGTCTGCTCTGTGGGACTTCTGCCTAGTGGGGTGACAGAGGACTCCCAGCAAAGGTGGTCTGAGCTATACTGAAGAGACGGAGCTGGTAGAACCTCAGCATCAAACATGGCCAATAAAAGCATGAACAAGCAAAACAAGGGTCAGAGCATCTAATGTCACTTTCCAGCTTCCACCTGGAAAGGGACTAAATGCAATTTATCAGTTAGGAAAAGGTGCAGCTGGGCTGACAATTAAGGACACATGAAGCAAGGTCATCTTTGTATAGTATGTGTCTCATTGTCCTCAAGAATAAGCACAACTGCCAAAGCCCCGAGGAGGCACTGCCAGGGTCAGAGTGCGTTCTCATCGTGCAGTCTGCAGCAGGAACCTCAGGTAGTTCAAGCTCTTTGACCCAGTAATTCCAACTTTGGGAAAAAGTCATTTATGTAAAGATGTTCAAAACGCCACAGATTTTAATAGCAGAACAAAACCAAAACACCACAAAGGCCCAGTAATAGAAAAATATCTAGGCAGAAAACATGTCATGTCAACCCGGTAGGATACCAGGTAACTGTTAGCAATGACAAGTAGATATGTGTGTACTGTACTGATACATAGATTATTGAGAGGTGATAGAGAGATAAGAAAGAAGATAGATAGATGATAGGCATGTAGATTATGGTGGATGTAAATATGTACAAACTTATAGATGGATATATACATATTTATAGGTGGGTGGATGGATAGATAGATGATATATGGATGGATGATAGATGATGGATGAATGGATAAAAAGTAGATGGATGGATGGATGGATGGATAGATAGACAGACAGCAGATGTATCTTATCACAATTAAAGCTGTATATCAGTACTCTGACAAATAGGCAGAGAGTTGGAATTGTTTTGGCTACTTAACATTAAAATTTGTTTTATTTTTCTGAAAAGTTAAACTCCCAGGCTGTCCCCAAAGGGAGGTGTAAGTGCAGATCAGTGTGTTTAAATGAGCAGGAGTGGCCAGGCTGAGCCAGGCAGGCTTCCTCAGAGACGGGTTCAGGGAGTGCTAGGAGGGAACCGGTGCAGAGAACCCCTTACTCTAGACTTTTAAGCCTTGACAGTCTCCTCTTTCTCCAGGAGGGGCTCCCCTTTGGTGACCTCTGCCCTGCTGGCCATTTTTGCCCAGCTGGTACCAAGGACCCTAGACAGAGGCCCTGCCCGGTTGGCACCTGGAATGCAGAGAGAGGGGCACCGGACAAGAGCTGGTGCCTGCCCTGCCCACCTGGGCTTTTCTGTGCCACAGTGGGCCAAGCTGCCCCCAGGGGCCTGTGTGCACCAGGTGAGGGCTCCCAAGTCTCCCCCATCTGCCACCTGAGCTCTGGCTTTGGCCTCCTCAGCTTTAAGGCAGAGGCACTGGAGAGAACCAAGGGAGGTGTGTCCAGTTTAAGGTAACTGGGCTTGGCTGAAATAGGGGGGAGGCCACTGGTGGGGATTCTAAATGGGGTAGGGGGGACACACCAGCCATTTGAATTATCCCAGCCCCTGGGTGAAGTGGGAGGGAGAAGGAGAAGAGGGCAGGGGACAAGGGAAGGTCACAGCATCCCAGACTCTGAGGAAGAGACTCTGCATGCTCAGCCCCGAAAGGCCCATCTCCTCAAGAGAGAGCACTGTCTTGGCTGTGGTTGGGCAGCTCCCTGACCACCGCCACAGCCTCCAGAATGGGAGGGCCCTGAATATCCATGGGGTTGGTGGGGAGTAAAGTTTGGATGAGGTTTAAAGAAGCCTAAATTATTATTAGTTCCTCTGGGACATCCATGGAGCCTGTCCCATCAAAGCCATTATTGGTGTGGTGGGACCCTCATGGACAGAGGCAGGGAGCTGGGCTGCAGCCTGAGTGCTTTCTCTGCCTCTAGGATTTTACTGCCCAGGAGGAGCACGGACCCCAAGACCCCCCAGCGGCCTGTGGGGAGGTGTCAGTACTGAGGGCCATGTCTGCCCTGAAGGCTCAGTGGTGGCCACAGCCCTGCCAGACAAGCGGCACAGCAATGGCTCAGGTACTGGGGCTGCTACACAGAGCAGAGTGAAATTGCCATCATCACAGCACGGGACGGGCAAGCCAAGGCGTGGCCAAAGTCCATTTGTTTTTAGGCCAAGAGAGCCACCAGGAGAGGACCTGTCCCACTGGTCACTACTACCCTCCTTACTGAGGGAAACCACTCTGTTTCCCCAGGTGCCAAATAGGAACACTAAGAGTATAGTAATAGGTGATATTTAGGAAAAATTAAATAAGACAGAGCATGGAAGGGCAGTAAATCAACATTCACCCTAACTGAGGCTGAGAAGTGGCCATACTAGAGTCTGTGTAGGAGACAAGGAGCTCATGGACCTGCGTGATTGAAGACACATGCTCAGCGACCCTGGGCATTCTGCTGAGTGTAACCCCTCCACGGAGGGTGGGAGCATGGTAGGCCCACCCCTAGCCCCCCATCTATGCTGGTATTACCATGCCAGCATCAGGGGACCTTCTGGAGGGTGAGCTATTAAATGCAGAGCTAAGCAAGAGGGCCATGATATCATGAACTATAGAAGCTCTAGGCTGGAGGAACAAGACTTCCTAGCGTGTTCTCCTTACTGGGGGAAGTCACTCTTCCAAAGACAGGATAGGGTCCAGCTGCCTGAGTGACCCTACCAAGGCCTACCAAGGCTTTGTATCTCCCAAGGCCCTGGGACCTCTGTAGCCAGGGCTGGCACTGAGCCATGCGTGGAGCTGCAAGGCTGTGCTACAGGACTACCAGGTGGCACCTGTGCCCCCAGGCAGGTCCAGGGCACAGCACGGAGGTCTTTGGCTCAGAGGCTGACAGAACTATCCCTCATCCCAAGCCCTTCCTCATCCCAGGAGGCCTCATGATGTGAAGCGACTTTTCATCTCCCCCCTTGTCACATCAGTTGTCCCTGGAGTTGTGTAGATGACTTCCATGCAAACTATAGGATCACAGATGTTCAAAAATGTGTTGCTCTGCCTCTTCCCTCCGCCCTGGTGCCCCATTTGGGGAGGAAGTGTGTCGGGCATTGCGCACACGCCTCCTGCACTCACGTGTGTGAGCAGATGGGCACATGTGCGCATTTCCACAAACAAATGCACCAGCTTCGGGGAAAGTCACGAAAATGGTCAGGCACACTCATTCTTCCTCCTCTCCTAGTGACGCACAGTCTCTCCTCCTAGAGTTACTTACTCTCAGTGTCCCACCTAATTCCAGGGAGATGTGAGCAAGTAGAAAACAACCTTGACCAAGGTGGGAACAAGTTTTCAAGACAAACATCGAGTCCTTCCTGAGAGGGGCCTTGAGCCCCTGGCTCCCCTGTCTTGTCTTGTGCCCACCATTCTCCAGGATGGGCCAGCTACTGGCACCCCCACACTTTCTCTTGTCCATGGGGTCCTAAGCAGGGTCCTTCCCAGGCAACCTAATTATTTCAGAAGGGGACACACCTCAGGACCCTAACCCCACCTCTGGGACCCCACCCACGCTCCCTGGAGGTCAGGGGCGGGTGAGACCCTAGACTTGAGAGCTGCCTTGGCAGTTGAGGGTACTGTTACTCCAGTTTTCAAGCTCTTCTCCCAGGAGATGGCCCACTACAGAGGGTGAGCAAAGCGGGGCTGCTGGCTTTGGACCGAGGAGGGGCTGCTCTGTGATCTCACCCACTTCTGACTGTGGCCAGGAGCTGAGGTTGCCCACTCTGATGGAAAGATCTGTGCTACAGCAGGAGGCCCCTGCCCTCCAGGCCACTTCTGTCCAGTGGGCACAGGGATGCCCCTCCCCTGCCCTGTGGGCACCTTCTCAGATCGGTGAGTACAACTGCCCCCAGGCCCACGGTGAGCTGAAGCTGTCTTCTTCCTGGTCCTCCTTCCCACACTGACCATCTTACCACCAATATCCCTGTACCACAAAGGAACATAGGCCCTGGAGAGCAGGACTTCCACACTGCCTGTGAGGGCACAGTCCCCCTGACCACAGCGGGAGGAGGGAGCTGGTCAAAAAAGGGAGCCCATGTGGGCTGCTGGGAGCCCAAGGAAGCAGAGCCATCAAGAATCCCATGTGCCTGCCTGTGTCCCGTTTGAGAGCAGAGCCCTATCTCCCCACCTTCAGGAACCTCCCAGCCCCCGAGAGAAGACACCCCGGGGCAAGGGAACAGCTGTGGAGCTGTCGGATGTCCTGACTGCAGCTGCCAGGCCCAGGCCTCTGTGACCTGGACGACCTGAGTTTGAAATGAGGTCTAAGATGAAAAGGACTATGACCAGGCTCCTGTCTGCCACACCGTGGACCCCCTGTAAACAGGAGGAGCCCCAGAGAACCTACAATAGGAGAAATGCAAAAGCAGTCCCAGAAAGCATGTCCCTTGCCAGGACATGGTCTCTCCACCCTAAGTCCCACTGACACCCAGTTTTTTCTCTGCCTCCCTAGGGTGTTTCTCTCCATGGCCTCAGAATGCCTGGCCTGCCCCTCTGGCCATTTCTGTGGTGCGTCTGGCCTCACTGCCCCCTCTGGACCCTGCTCCCCCGGCTACTTCTGTCTGGTAGGAGTCACCTCCTCGACCCCAACAGGTAAGGGGCCCCAGGACAGGAGTGGGTCCTAAACTGGCCAGACACCAGAGGTAGATGAACGTTCTGACAATGGGAAGTTACCAGGTGGGGGCACTTTGCAGACAGAGGGGAAGTGTGTGAGCAAGGAGGGCCTGGAGGTGATCCTTGGCCAGAGTGTTTAAATGGCCCAGCCGCTGTTCCTGGACACGCTGGCCTCTCGTCCTCATGCAGCATCTCTCACTGTGGCTCACAGCCCTCATGTGCTCCGGTCATTGGCTCTTCTCACACCTGCAGCTCTGAACACACCTCAGTCCCACCTGCCCTCCTGAATCATATCCCCACTGGCCTAAATACAGGGAAGTCGTGGATTTGCAGGAAGGTGGGCAGGGAGGACCAGGGGTTTCTGGAGACCAGCCAGTAAGTACCCAAATGGTGCCCTGGGGGCAGAATGTGGCCCTTATCTTCAATGGGGACTGAAGACAGTGCCTTGTGGGAGGTAGGGTGCAAGGCCAGGATGACAGGAAAGACCCTCTGCACCTCCAACAAGGTGCAGAGGGGTGTCAGGGTCCTGGTTCCCTCTGGTGACCCCTGGCCTTGTTCTAGGAGCACACAACGCTCAGCTGCAGCTGCAGCCAGGGTCCTTAAAAGCCCTCTTCTTGAACACTTCCATTTATTCAGAAGACATCTGAGGCAACAGTCCAACTCCCAAATGGAAGGCTAAGTTCTGGGCAGTTGGGTGGGGAGCCGTGTCCCCAGTGCAGGCCTGGCAGGAAAGGGGGGACAGAGGGCTTACTCAGCAAGGTCAAACCGCCGAAAGCAGAGCCTGCTGTCCTGGTTGAGTGCAACAACATGTGGAAGCAATCTGTCTAAATCTGTTTTATTAAAAAATAAACAATCAAAGAGCATGTCCTTGAGCAAGAAATGAGGGAATGTCAGAGACCCAGGCTTCGAGTTGGACAGAGCACAGAGAGATGCTGGGTAGGACATCATCCCCAATAACACTGGGTCATTATTTTTGAGGCTCAAATAAAGTAACACATGTGTAAAGCACATGCTTTTTGATCTAGAAAGTGCTATGTAAATGCTAGTTATTGACATTATTTCTTTATAAAACCCTTGAATCTGTGACTTAAACCCAAGTCCACAATTGGTCCTGGTGGTCATTCCAGGTTCCAGCACGCTCTGCTATGACTGGACCTGCATCCCTCATTCAGCTACTTCCTCTCCTCAGGCCACTTGGAGGAGGGGGGACCCTGTCCCCAAGGCCACTTCTGCCCTAGGGGCACCAGCCTCCCCCAGCCTTGCCCTGCTGGCTCCTACAACAACCTGACTGGCCAAGCCTCCTGCTTCCCCTGCCCTGCTGGCTACTACTGCCCTGAGGCTGTCACCACCTACAGTGGGCACCCGTGCCCCTCTGGCTTCTACTGCCCCAGAGGTGAGTGCCTGGACTGCAGCTCCCAGGGTTGAGGCTGGCAGTGGGGGATGGAATGGGCACTTTAGGCTCAGCTGGGGGCTTGGTACTGGCTACTCTACAAACTGCTGTGGCAACTGGGGAGCAGATGGTATCTTATGCTTCCAAGACTCTCCCACCACCCGTTCCAAAGGCCCAGGGAGGGACTTTCACATGGGCTGAGCCCAAAGCAGTCCGCCGTGAACACCCAGTTTCATACAACTCTTGTTTTATCTTCAAAGTTCATGAGAATTTCACTTTCAATTTCATAACATATCCTCGCTGGCTAAAAAATAGATTTTAAATTACCAGCACATCACAAATTTGGGGCCTGATGCCTTTCAGTAAGGTTGTCCACTGGGAAGGTGAGTTTTGCCTCTTCTGTGGCTTTGTGGACTCCAGGGCAAGGGCCACTCAGGCTGGGAGGTCTGGGGGAAACGATTGGTGAGGTGGTAGCTCTTGTAGTGGAGGCTGGGAGTTTGAAGTACAGGCCCTGCCAGAGGGTACCAGAGCAGCTGGCCGGGCTGTGTCCTGTCCCAACCCTGGGCCCTGCTGGACTCCAGCAGGCTGGGTTCCCATCTTTGGACTTTACTTCACAGGAACCAAGTATGCCACCCAGTTCCCCTGCCCTCGGGGATACTACAACCCAGACCCACTGACCCAGAGCCTGGATGGTTGCCTGCCCTGTCCCCCAGGACACTACTGCAGGCAGGAGAATCTGACCCAGGCCTCTGGACCCTGTGATGCAGGTGCGTTTCCCTAAGATACTCCTACCCACTGCTGCCCCTGGACTTGGGGTGACCTAGACTGTTCCATCCCAGGCTGGTTCTGCGTGTTGGCAGCATGGACCCCCCGCCCCTTCGACCTGGACAACTACACCAGCGCTAACTGCCTATGTCCAGCTACAGCCACAGGAGGGAAATGCCCAGCTGGCTCCTTCTGCCCCGAGGGCAGCCCGGAGCCTACACCCTGCCCTCCAGGCTCTTTCTGTGCCACATCTGGTAAGGACCTCAAGCCCTCTCCACACCTCCTGCTGTGAACCTCAGTGAGAGAATGGTGTGAGCCCAGCCTTCCCTCACCAGCCGTATGACTACAGGCTTGTAGTCCTCTGTAAAGTGAAAGCTGATGTCTGTACCTGCCTCAGGGGTGGTGTGCCTCTTCGCTCGCTGGCAGGGCTGTGCCTTCACAGTTGAGTGGAAGCACAGGTGAGTCACCAAAAAATAATGTGAGGAGCAGGGAAGGTGTCTCTGAGGAGGGAGGGGCTCAGTGACCCCTAGCTCCTCCTCTCTCATTGCTCTCAAGTCTAAGTGACCACACTTCCTGAGCACCTGTGTGGCCAGGAACTACTGATCACTGGTGACCAGACATGGACTAGACTCTTTCTGTCCCTGCGATGCCCTCAGCCCCCTTTCTGATGCAGAGTATAATGAGGTCAAGACTCCAGCCTGAGTCAGCTAAACTTACACTCAGCTCTCAGCTCTGCCACCTGCTGACTTGCCCTCAGAGGCCCTCTGCGATGAGAGGAGTCCTCTCATCTGTCACAGGGTTGGGCGGAGGAGAGCCCCAGCCCACCTGAGGCTCAGCATCCTCAGAAGCCTGACACTGTGTGACCCCACTTGCCCGAAGGACCAACCTCTCCTCATAATGAGCCTACCCAGCCCCAACTTGGCCCCAGCCTAGCTCCATTCTCCCCACCAGGCCTCTCCACACCCAGCGGGTCCTGTCAGGCCGGTTATTTCTGTGCAGGAGGAGCAGCATCCCCAACTCCAGAGGATGGGCTGACAGGGGCCCTCTGCCCCCCAGGAACCTTCTGCCGTGAGTCTCCTCAGGCCCCATGTCCAGCCCACCTTGCCCTCCCATCCTGGGCCAGGGACAGACCCTATTCCTTAGTTTGCATCTAGACTCTGGGGCGATTGGGAGGAAGCCAGAGGGAAAAGAGGTGCCACAGGTGTCCCACAAGGCTGAGAGGTGCTGCAGAGGGCTGGGACCAAATGCACTGAAGTGCTTGCTGTGGTGTGAGCTGTTTGGTGTGGACAGCTGAAAGATGATGGCAGTGGCCTTGTCACACTGGACACTCATTAGCTCTCTGTGTTATGAGCCCTGATGATGCTCCTCCAACTACAGGTGAGGGCTGGTCTGGGGTCTCTCCACATGTTGCATGTTTTGAGGGGGTGGGGCCCCAGGGAGGCTGGGCAGAGGTAAGTCCTATAGACAGAGCCACAATGACCCTGTCCATGTCTGAGGCTGGGTCCGAACCTGATGCCCACAAGGAGCCCACTCTCTAAACCTGTGGCCTCCCTGTGCCCTCAGCCTCAGCGTCGTGCAGGCCCACCCCATGTCCCACTGGCACCTTCTCCAGCCTCCCAGGGCAGACTGTGTCCTCTGTGTGCCAGGCCTGTCCACGTGGCTTCTACTGCAAGGAGGCTGGTCTCCAGGCCCCCAGCGGGCAGTGCCCAGCAGGTGAGAGGCAGCTGGGGGTTCAGGCAAAGGAGCACAGCTCTCTGGGCAGTGAGTCCCCTGGGGTGGCCATTTAGGGCCCTTGTGGCAGGAGAACCTCCTAGGACTAAACATTTCTAGGAGAGGGTAGTCTTGAGCATTCCTTACTCCTGGGCAGGTTATTACTGGGACTCCAGTGCTAGGCTCATCCAGGACTTTAGCCTCTACCTTTGTCCTCAAGGTTATTACTGCCCTCTGGGCACAGTCGTGGCCACACAGCACAGCTGCCCAGTGGGCACTTATGGCCCTCGGAAGGGACTGAGGAGCATCGCTGAGTGCCAGCTGTGCCCTGCTGGGAAATTCTGTGCACTGGCAGGACTCAAGGCACCAACAGGTATGTCCTAGAGGTCAGTGGGTGGGTTGGCTGGCCAGGCTGAGGAGGAAAGAAAATATACAGACCTGGTTGACATGAGAACACAGTGGCCTAGGCTCAGGATAGGAGTCAGGAAATCCAGGGGAGGGTTCACATTGCCTTCTGAAATAAGACCTCTTATGTCAGAAACACAGGGTCCCCACCCTAGAAAGTCAGGAGGTGTGGGTTGGGCCTGGATATTTAGCTTTAGAAAGTTCTCCGTGTGGTTCTGATGTCACCCAGGGTAAGAACTCCTTATTACTGCAGGTCTGCCTCACAGGCCACAGCCCAGCCCAAGTTCTGAGCACACAGGCCACATCACCTCCACAGCACTGGCTCCAGGGTCCTTCTGGAGGGTCAGAAGTCTCTCTGCACCCCACCCCACTAGCTGGTTTGGGTAGTGAGGGAAGGAGCGTGTCACGTTCTTGGGGTATTTGGTTGGTTCCCAAATGAAACGACTAGAAATGCTTTGATCTGTGAGGAAAACACAGACCTGGCAGTTGGCAGGCTCTGAGGAGAGCAAACTTCCCACTGCCCCGGACTCCTCACCGGCTTTGACCCAGGAGCTCGGTACTGAAAGGAAGCGCCATTCAGGACCCCTTGCCTCAGAGCCTGGGGTACATCCACAGTTCAGGGACTCCTGTGGCCCTGGTGGGGGGACAAAGGAGTGACTCTGTGCTGCTCCCTGTGTTCTCCAGTGGGGGGCATGGCAGAAACTTGGACAAGAGTCCTCTCTTCTAGGAGACTGTGCCGCAGGCCACTGGTGCAAGGCAGGAGCGGCCAGCCAGGACCCCCCTGGCCTGCTCTGCCCCGCTGGGCACTACTGCCTCAAAGGTATGTCACCAACTCCAGGGTCGCTCCAGCCATGGTAGGGCAGCAAAAGGCTAAATCCCTTCCAGGCCTGGTAGGATGCAGGTCTCCACCGGCTCTGAGCCCGTCTCCCAGCACAGGCCATCGCGGCTCTGGATGATGGGTGACGTGAGCCATGCAGGCCTGAGCTCAGGACCCTGCTCCATGAATGCCCTCCCCGCTCTGCTCAGCAGGCCTCACCTCTCCCCTCTCCAAGAACCTGCCCCCAGCCCAGACCTCAGGGAACCTCATTGGAGTGGCTGCCCCTTTCTCCTTTGCCCCTCAGAGCTGGTCACTCCTCCCCAGCCTTCGTCCCTGCTTGCAGGAGGGCACATGTCTTTCATTCATTCAATAAAGTTAACCCAGGATTCCAAAACTTAACTGGTACCTGCCTTCTGGAAGCTGAAAGGGGGCGGCATTCTCGTATGAGGAGAGGGAGATCGAGTGAGTAGGAGCCTAGTGCAGTCCAGTGTCTCCCTCAGGCCTCTGGGAGCCAGCAGGACTGCCTGCCTTCTTCTGTCTGTCACTCTGACGTCTGCAGGAGCTCCCGTCCCAGCCCGATGCCCACCTGGCACCTGGTCTGAGGAAGGGAACAGAACCCCAGAAGGATGTCGAGATTGCTCTGGAAGGCAGTTCTGCTCTTGTAGTCACCCACCAATCTGGCCAGCGCCCTGCCATCCAGGGTAGGCAAATAGCTTGTTTTTTCTGACAGACAGGGACTGGTGGCCACAGAGTGAGGAGCTGGCTTCATGCCAGAGTCTGGAACCAGCCAGAGAGCAATTGGGCGGGGGGAAAGAAACCCCACCTGTCAGGGAGGAGCCACCCCCACTGGCCTGCAGGCCAATGGCAGACATGCAGGGGTCAGGCCATGCTGGAGGATGGGAGACCCTGGGGTGAGAAAAATCAGGGGTGAGGGGCTAGGAAGGGCCCCTGGCCCTAGCTTTGAGTCCATCCACTCCCCACAGATGCATGCCCCTCAGCAATTCTCTGCAGCTGAGGCCTTTGTGCTTGGCCCACATTTTTCCAGTGTTTCCTGCACTGGGAAGACTATCCCTGTCACCTCCGTGGAGGGGCTCTCTGGGAGATCCTGCCCCCCTGGATACTCCTATCCTCTGGGATTGGCTGACCTCTTTCCATGTCCTCCTGGCTCCCATGCCTCCAGTACCCATACCACAAAATGTCACATCTGTCCCAGTGGCCACTACTGTGTTCCAGGACTGAGGCCCCAGCTGTGTCCGAGAGGTTAGTGCCCTGCCAGCAGCCTACTTTGACGGGTGGGGTGGGAGTAGTCACCTGCAGGGCAGGTGACAGAACTGTAGATCTCTTCTACTTTCCTCAAAGGCCTGGCCCATATTTGTGGTCAGTAATCCTGCATTTACGGCATGTTTTCATTCCCTGGGCAGGGGCCCCTACAGAGAGGCCACGCCCCCGTGCCAGACCCTAGTCCAGCTCCCAGGACCTTCCCTTCTTCAGCCTTGCCTGCCTCCTCAGGCTCTAACATTGGCCCTGCCCACCCCTTCACAGGTTTCTACTGCCCTGAAGGTTCAGGGTTCACCTGGCAGCCCTGTCCCCCAGGCACCTATGGCCAGGTGCCTGGCCTGAGCAACCTGGCAGGATGTCGAGCCTGTGATGGGGGCAAGTTCTGCCCTGGGGCCAATGCTACAGAGGCGGGTGGACAGTGCTGGGAGGGCTTCTTCTGCTCCAGAGGGTCCACCCGGCCCAACCCGGAGACTGGCACTGAAGGTACTGGCAGCTCCTGCTGGACACTGAGCCTTGGCCGCATCTCCTGAGCCCCAGCTGGGAGGTGGGGACAGAATCAGGGCCCTCTATTCACTCACTGGTCAACCAGAGACTGATGAGTCTCTTTTCATAGGGACACCTAGGGCACCTGTTCTGGGCTTCCATGCTCTAGGGCTCTTGGGCTTGGCGGGCAGAACATCACGGCCCAACAGTGAACAGAGTGCGGTGGCATCTGTCTGCTCTACCCACTGTCCATCCTGGGTGGGACCCCCAGAAGCCCCCCGTATCCCACATATGTCAAACTGAGGGCAAATTGCAGAGCAGGCCTGAGGAAGCTCATGGTGGGGGTCGTGGTGAAGTGTACCCTGACCAGGCCAGGCATTTGGGTCCCCTGGTACATGCTGATGCTGGGGCAGGGGAGGGCCCGTCTGGGAAAGCAGAGAGTTTAGGGTTAGGACGGGCCCAGGTCTGGTCAATGTATTAATTTTCCCAAGTGGTTCTCATGTGTAGCCAAGGGATCATTCTAGGGGTTCTCATCTTCTGAGGGTCAAGTCCCCTTTGAAATCCTTGGACCAAAGGACAAAATCCCGTGATCCAGTCCAAACCCTGTCTCTGGCCAAAAAGGAACCTGAGTCTCCAGAAGATGTTCTGTTTTGCCTAAGGGCAAATAGTCAGTAGACAAGCTAGACACCCAGGCCCACTGACTATGGTCCAGCTTTCTGTCACTCTGCAGCTGCCCTTGGGCCCCAGGGGTCACACTAGCTTCAGAGAGGCCTGGGTACTGGTGGAGACACTGATGCACAGCTCCTCACTGCCAGCTCCAACAGTCATGTCTGCTCAGCAATAGCCCAGGACCAGCCAGCTCTATCCCCAGTGACCACACAGCCCTGGTGGCAGGCCACTTGAAGCAGGGCCCATGTGGGGGAATGGAGGTCAGAAGAGAAGCCACAGATGGACACTCTAGAAACCAGGCAGAATGTTAGAACAGGAAGCAGCACAGGGAGGTCGCACAGGCCTCTGAGGCAAGAGCTGAAGTGGGGGTCACCCATCGGGCTCCTGCCCCTAAACCACAGGAGCTGAGCCCTCCAAGGGGCCCAACCTTCCTCGGGCACTCCTCCCAAGTGCCACTGCCCATGACAGGAGAAGCTCCCCCTGACCTCTTCCCATCCGTGACAGCAGCATGGGCTGTGGTGGAGGGTAGGTAAAGAGGTGTGGTACAAGAGGGATGGCTTACAAGTTGCCTCAGGAGCTAGCTGCCCAATTCCCCTGTGCCCAGAGCTTATACCAGGGACACGGGGGGATTGCTCGAGCACCCATTCCTCACCCTGGGCTTCCCAGTAGCAGGGCTAATTTGTCTCTTGGTTCCAGAGGCAGCTGGCCCATGTCCTCAAGGCCACTACTGCCCCAGGGGCTCGGCCATGCCCCAGCCCTGCCCACCTGGCACCTTCAGCACACGCATCAAGCTCGGCTCAGAGGTAAGGAGACCCCAACCCAGGGAAAAGGCTGGGTGTAGGGATCTAGCCCCCAAGGCCAAGGGTTGTTATGGGGATTGGAGAGCAGAGCCACCTGGCCAGCTGCTTCCCTTCCTTCAGGTCTTGACTCAGAAGTCACTTTCTAAGGGAGGCCTTCCCTGGCCCTCTTTAATGCATATTAAGCTTAACAAAGTGCTTTACTTCTTGGCCTTACTTATTTCCTGTATTCTCCACTAACACGTAAAGCTAGGGAGTTTGTTTTTTGCTCACCTCTGAAGTCAGAATGGTGCCTAACACATAGTAGGCTCCCAGCACGTGTTTATTGGACAGGGGCATAACTAGTACAAGCTGATTTTGGAACCTTGGAGGGGGCAGCAAACCCCCTTGCAGTGGGTGCATTTCGGAGGTTGTGGGGAGTTGCTAGGGGAGTGTGGGGCAGAGCCAGGGGCCAGCTAAGCAGTGCCGGGTGCTACTACCTGAGTGAAACTGAGGCCAAAGGAGGGTTCTGGGCAGAGGAGTGATGGGCCATTACTTTATACAATAATATATATGTTCATTCATAATTTATAGAGGGCCACCATGGGATGCACAAAATTCCATTGAAATTGCCAGGCTCCAAAAGTAGCTCTAACATCTGGTTCTGTTCACAAGCCCCTCCAAACGATGGGGTGCACTGCACTCATCAGTGGCCTGCCAGCTGGGAGAGAACCATCCCCCAAACTTCTGGCTTGTTGAGGACCACAGGAAACCCAGCCTGGGGTGCTCACTCCTCTGCATACTTGCCTGGAGGCCGATCAGGGTAAAGGCATCCCCTGGTAATACCAGTTAAACTACAAAAGGACATGGAAGCAAAGAGAAAAAAAAAACAAGCAGAACAGCACATGTTAGTGTTTGGAAGGTCCACTCCTGGTGACCAGGGGCACATTGGCTTAGCAGGCATGTGCCCCTCCCTGGAGAATGAGTAAGCAGGGCATAGTGAAGCCTGTCAGAGGTGTTGTGGATGGAGGGATGAGAGCTAGAATGAGACTCTCTCTGATTTGGAGTCCTTTTAGTTCACCTGGTATGGCCCCTATGTCCCTGTCCTAATGGGAGCTGGGGGCCAGCACTTTAATTGGGGGTCTCCTGCAGGCTGCCTGCTCCCCGTGCCTGCCGGGCCACTACTGTGACTCCCCTGGCCTCACCAGCCCTTCTGGACTCTGCAGCCCAGGCTTCTTCTGCCTCGGTGGGGCCCTCATCCCCAACAGCTCACTGGGAGACCAGACTGGTGGTCCATGCCCTGCAGGTACTACTGGGGGCTGACCTGAGGAGAGCCGGAAGAGGTGAACGTGAGCAAGTTCCAAGGCTGGCACCCGGACAGGGGCCAAAGGCCACCAGGAGGTTTCCAGCAGTCCCTGGGCTCTATAGAAACTGGACTGAGCATGGGCCACTCAGAGTGCCAGGGAGTAGGGCTTCTTGTGGCCCTGACCTGTCTGGTCTCCTTTCCTTTCAGGACACTTTTGCCCCCCAGGCACTGTTGCCCCCAGGCCCTGCCCAGCAGGCACCCACAATGGCCTGGCTGCCCAGGACCACTGCAAGCCTTGTCCTGAGGGGTGAGTGCTGAGAGGCCTTTGGGACAATGTGTCCAGCTGGCCATGTGTTTGCTTTTCTGCTATTGGAAGAGATAACCAGATGCTCGCCAAGATTCCCTTTAACCTGCGTTTCCTATGACTTTGAGAAGGCACAGAACTTCCATAACTTCCCCCAGGCGTCCTTTATGCCCCTCAATCTCTGTGTTGAGTGTTGCTAAGTCACTCCCAGTTTCAAACTTGGGTTCTCTTTTGCGATAATTTAAGCCATTTAGCCTCCCCACACGGCCCCTGCTGGTGCTTGAGCTGAAGCAGAGCTGTGCCCTCAGCCTGGGCTAGTGATGAGGCCAGAGATGGAGGATGAGCTTCGCACCTGTCTCCCCACACCTGAGTCCTTTCCTCTCCACTCTTCATCCCTGCAGCTTCTTCTGCCTGGCGAACACCTCCTCCGTGGTGGGGAACGAGTGTCCTGCCGGCCACTACTGCCCTGTCTCCACTTCCTTTGCGTCTCAGTTTCCCTGCCCCAGGGGCACCTACAAGCCACAGAGAGGGGGTGTCCAGCAGTCAGACTGCATCCCCTGTGAGCCAGGTAATGGGGCAGGGACACACCCTTGACCCAGCCCCATATGCCCCATCCTCCCTGACCAGGGAGGCAGGACTCTGGCCTGGCTCAGATGGGGATGCTTTGGCCACAGCCCACAGGGTCCATCAGATCAGCCCACATTTGCTGGTGGGGGGGCAGGGGGCAGCCATTCCTCCATCCCTGCCCCCCAAGCCCTGGGGACCCTGCCATTTCCTCTCCTCTATAGGCTTCTACTGTTTCCTGCCTGGGCTGGCGGCAGTGTCTGGGCCCTGCAGTGCAGGGTTCCACTGCACTCGGGGATCATCTGTTCCAAATCCCACAGACGGGATCACAGGAGACATCTGCCCTGCAGGCCACTTTTGTCCCCAGGGCAGCCCCAGGCCCACTCCGTGCCCCCCAGGTGAGTCACCAACAGGTGAGCATCAGCAATGCAGGGTCCACTCTGGGCTCTTGAAAGAGGAGGAAGGGCAAGCCTGGACTTGGGATACCTACGAGGACACAGAAGAAACCCCTGACATCCATCCTGAACCCACATAGTGGGAGGCTGAGGGTTGAAAATTTGTAGGAGGCAGGGGTCGGATGGCAGAGGCACAGCAGGGAGTGATGCCTGGCAATAGAGACAGGAGATGAAACACACCTCAGCTGTCGGCTGAGTCCAGGCTCAAGCGCACCAGGTGACAGTGTGGCCTAGGAGGCCAGGGAATCTTGCAGTCACTGGTGTGTGAGGCTCTGCCACCCAAGATGGGCCACCATGGGTCTCCATCTGGGAGGCCTCCTGGTGGTGGCCACAGTGTGTGGACCTGCAGGCTCTCTCCTGCCCGTCCCTGGAGCCATATCACTGGACAACTGCCAGCCCTGTCCAGCTGGCTGGTTCTGCTCCCGGGCCGGCCTGAGCTCTCCGGAAGCTGCGTGTGAAGGAGGCTGGTTCTGCCCTGCGGCCTCTGTCTCGGGCCACAGTCCAGGTAAGGCTAAATCCTCCCCCCTCTCTGGGTGCTGTGGGACTTCCAGTGGGCTGGCCTGGAGGGAGACATGCCCTTTGGCCCTTCCTCTGCACTCAGGCTCCTGCCCCCCTATAGCAGTGACAGGGCCCCTCATGAAGTGAACCAGCTGTGGGGGGACTAGAGTGCCAGCAAGGCGGGCTCCTTGGGTGCCCCGAATTCAGAAAGGGAGACAAAGATGCTTAGGACAAGTGAGGGAAGGGAAGGAAAAGAAGCATTTGACAAGTGGGACAAAGATGGATAATCTGGTCTTTGAGGACAGGAAGAAATGCACTCTAGGCCACATAAGGCCCTCTAGTGAGGGGACAGGAAGGGTGTCGACCCTCCTGTGAGACCCAAGGCACAGGGGAGAAGCAGCAGAAGGTCAGACTCCAAGGACAAGATGCGTTTGAGCTCCCTTGAACAAAGCCAGCACAATTCTGTCCTCTGGGGCCTCAGTTCTCAGCTGTAAACCGAGAACGGGATGGCCTAGGAGTGGCATTCATCACAGGCACCATGAGTTACCCAGCCCATTGCTCAGTCACACTTACCTGGAGGAACAAAGAAGTGGTCACCCCAGGCTCTAGCTGGGAAGAGATGGGGAGTCTCTCAGAAGGAAACAACTGTGTCCCTTGGCTTTTCCAGGCACTCTCTGCCCCACTGGGCACTCCTGCCCCCAGGGCAGCCTGGAGCCCCAGCTCTGTCCCCCGGGGAAGTATCAGGATAAACCTGGACAAACTGTCTGCAAGACATGCCCAGCTGGAAAGTGAGGAGCTGTTCCTGGGGCTGAGCACCTTCTTTATCTGAGTGACATCTGACTTTTCCTGTGCCCCGCCCCCAGAAGCCAGAGGGGCCCAGCCATGTTGCAGGGACTAGTGGCTGCAGCGCTGCAGCCGCCACCGCCCTGAGGAGCCCAGTGCAACAAACACTGGCATGCCAACAACACTGGGGTCTTGGGGGCTGCGGGCACTCACGCACAAGACTGAGTGAAACAGGAGGCTGCTGTCCACCTTGGCACCCATTTCCTCTGACCTCAGATGGCCCTGTAAGGGTTTTGCTTCTGCCCAAACCCTTCATGTCCCTGGAACTTCCTTCATCTGGTGGAGCATCATTTTCTAGAAAGCTTGGGGATGTAGGGGCAGCAACTCCTTCATTCCTGATTACCCACTGGCTGTGTCCACAGGTTCTGTCCCTTTGGAATCCAGGGGCCAGGAGCCAGGCCAGTTTGGCCAGTGGACTGTCCTGCTGGCTACTATTGTCCTTTGGGTACCCAGACCCCCATGCAGCACCCCTGTCCCAGGGGTACCTTCCGAGAGAGGCCTGGTGCACGCAGCCCTGAGGATTGCAGGCCCTGCCCCGCAGGCCAGTTCTGCTCAGATTCAGGTGACAGCCCTTTCTCTGGGATTTGGCAAAGACCTTAACTGATCCATTTGTCCTGTGGGTGGACATCCTAGATCCTCTCGCATCATGCATGACCTGCAGTCCCATATAGGGGACGTTGCTTGAGGCCTGGGCATGGGGATGTGGGGGTTAGAAAAGGTGACCTGGCTCCAAGCCCACATGTTCACGGTCGGAAAGGGGGTTGAGAGAAATAGAACATGAAGGTCCCAGCCAGGTACACACCGATTTCTGGCAGATGGGGAGCTTTGCTGGCTTAGGAAAGGGGTGAGGTGGATGCTTCTTGACATGCTTGCTGCAGGCTTCAAAGGTACCCAGACTTGTTCAGGAAGCAGGGGCTTCATCTAGAGCTGCCAGGGCAGGACTGCAGGGGGACCCCGCCAGGAAAGAGCCTGAGGTTGAGAAGGTGAATGGAGCCGTGACCCTGTGGAGAGAGGAAGAGGAGAGAGTGTGATATGAATCTTTGCCAGCTTTAGTTGTCTAGCCCGTATTTATAGAAATCACCTGGAACAAGATGTAGCTGGCAGCGAGTGGACAGTGGGTGATGCTGGGAAGCCAAAGAAGGGAGGTGTGAATTCCCCCAGTGACCCCCAGGTTCCCAGGGCCCCCACAGAGCATGGCGTGTCACACCAGAATAAGGTTGGGATGTGAGGCACTGGCTGGGGCAGCAGAGCCCCACACACCTCAACTAGCATGGCACAGCCTGTGTTTCTAGATCCTGAGCCAATACCGTCTCACTTTGGTTCTACACAATCCACAGGATGTGCCTTTGGAGAGGCCTCCTGCACAGTTGCATAGGGAGTAAGCTGCAGAGTCGGGGCAGGGGCACAGTCTGGCTCCAGAGCCCTGTGTCCTGAGCTCAATGTCACCCTGTGCCTCTAAGCCTGGGCACAGCATTAGACACTTGCTTGTCCCTTTTCTCCTTTCCTTCTCATTTGAAGCCAGACCCACTGTCTCCATCCCTCTGCACAGGGATTGGGAAGCGCTTCCCAGATGGGCCGTGTGCAGCAGGTTATTACTGTCCACCCGGCCAGACATCAGCCACTCCCACATCTTTCCAATGCCCCCGTGGCTTCTACTGTCCCGAAGGGTCTTCCCAGCCAAGGGCCTGTGAGAGTGGAACATTCCAGCCTCAGGAGGCCAAGGGGTTCTGTGAGCCCTGCCCTGCCGGATTCTACTGCGAAGCCTCAGGCACAGGTGGGCTCACTGGGGCTGAGCACAAGGCCCCTGTGGGGTACTGCGTCCCCTGCAGAAGCAATGCCACCTTGTCAGAGAGGGGAAGAACCGCCCTGAGGTGGCACAGGGAGATGGCTCAGGATGACACAAGACCCCTGATGTCCCCATATGCGTTCACTTTGATTTGGCTTCAGAATGTATCTCAGGAATTCTTAAGCCAGAAGCATGGCTATCACCATCAGTGTCCTGGCCCACAGGTAGCCCTTGACTGCTGCATGGAACAGGGGGAGGGCACTTCAGGGCTCCGCCAGGAAGGGGCTGCATGATGGCTCATTAGGGCACCAGTGCTCAGCGTGCTGGCTCAAGGGGCAGGACAGGACAGGCTTAGATCTAGGGCCCTGGGACATAGTTGGTTGTGGCCCAACTCAGTTTCCCCAAGGCACATGCTACAGATGTGGTGGCTTGGCCATCTCTACTGCCCCAGCAGAGAGGCCTGAGCAAAGGACTCTGCAGGCCACTGAGTGAACCCAGGGTGGTGGCCCTTGTGTGATCAGAGTGGGCAAGTGCCACATCCTAGAGAAGGGAGCTTTATGCTCAATAGCCAGGGCCCCTCAAGGCTGGAGATCTCAGGGGCCACAGAGGTTTCCTGGGCATCATACTTTCCACTGCCATGGCAGATGGTCATCTACTGAGGAGCCTCTCCCAGACGATGTGCCAAGAAAGTAGATGAAGAATAAAGCACCTTGACTAAGGGCTGACCCAGGGAAGGTTCAGAGCCCGGATGCTCAGGTGAGGCTCCCATTGCCAGCTCAGGCTGACCCTGCCACTGTCCCCTAGGCACCACAGCCAATGGCCCCAGCCTGTGCCTCCGGGGATACTTCTGCCCCCTTGGTTCCCACTCAGCCATGGCCCACCCATGCCCTCGGGGGACATTTGGGCCCAGACGAGGAGCTGCTGCCAAGCTGGACTGTGAGCTGTGCCCAGCAGGTTTGTGGACTCTGGACTATGGGCCCTCAGGAAGCCTGGGCCAAAGGCTAACGAGAGAATGAGGAAAAGTAAATGTGTCTATGAGGGAACAAGTCCAATATCTGGTCAAGGAAAGGAAAGTCAGGCTCACATAGGGGCCAGGGCCCGGCAACCTCCTGATGCCTGTGCCCAGTGCCACCACACATGTGTCTAGGACCCAGGACAAGACCAATTCTATGTTCTCTTCTGGGACCAGGTGTTGCTGGAGAGAGAGCACTGCCCCGGTCACAGCAGCTCCATGTCTCTCCAGATCACTTTGCCCCTCAGTCCCTGACTCTGACATCACACCAGCACCCTGGGCCAGTCTGAGAGCCTGGGAGGGGGGGCACAGCCCAGGAGAGGCAGGGCTGGTGCTAGAGCTGGAGGGAGGTGAAGAGGTTTCCTGTCACGTACCCCTTGGATCTGCTTCTTTAGGGATGTTCTGCTCATCGGAAGGGCTGTCCCGGCCATCGGGGCTCTGCTATGCCACCCACTACTGCGCAGGGGGAGCTGCATCTCCTACTCCCATTAAACAGAAGGTAGGTGACGCTGGGTATGGCAGTCTACCCCGCAACGCCAAAGTGTTGTGGGACCACAAAGGTGGCTGGTGTCTTACTGGACTGATGGGCTTCCCGACCAAGATTGAAGTGACCTGAGAGCAGGACCCTCCCACCGTCATGCCCCGACCTGGTGCTGGGCCGTGATAGCTTATGTCACTGGTTCTGCGATGTGCATCTGTTTCACGGTTAGCGTCTCTAAAATCAGCAGCACCTCAGAATCCATGGCATCGGGCAGTCATAATGGCAGTGATTTTTCCCCTGAAATCACTTACCTTTCAGTAGATGAAATCTTGGGTTTGAGGATGTGAGGCAGTCCCAGCAGGTAACACACACAGAGACGTGACTCAGACTGCGCTCTAGGCATGCTGACTCAGCACCCTCACAGCAGCCCGTTGTAGGCAAGAAGACACTGAGGGCCCTGTGGGCTCCACTGATTTCCTTTAGACCACATGGTGAGAAATCAGCCTCACTATGTTGCAAAGCAGGGCGGTGGGGAGTCAGCTGGGTGGATGGACACACAGACAGGTGTTGGGCAGATTGGGGAGCATGAGCATCACTGTATTAGTTAATTGGTTCTTACTCTTGTTACTGACTTGATGTATGACCTTGGACACACATACCCCTTGCCTTCTCATCCTGGCCTCCCTTTTAGAATAGAGACTGCCTCTTCCTCTGGAAGCCCACATGGATAGACAAAGGAGAGACCAAGCTGGGAGATGAGGAAAGGAGAGGGAGGGCACGGGGTCAGTGCTATGACTTAGGAAGAGGTATCCCGCAGGCCTAGGTTGGCACAGTTAAAAACTCATGTGATCAGAGCTTTACATGTCTTGTTCTTATTGGCAATGCAGCCTCATTTCATATCAGTGCCGTGTGTTCCCCACCAGGTTTCTGCCCGAGTGTTTGCAAATGGAGGCCCTAATTTGAAGCCCTTTGTTTCTTCTTTCTGGCTACACAGGTCGAGGCCTCAGGACTTCCTGGGAATGACATCTGCCCCCCTGGCTTCTTCTGCCCCAGGGGAACGGGTGCCCCAGTGCCATGCCAGCCTGGGTTTTACTCCTCAGCCCCAGGCCTGGCCAGCGAGGACCAGTGCCAGCTGTGCCCCCCAGGGCACTACTGCAACAGCCCTGGGCTGTCCCACATGCTGGAGGCAGGGGTCTGCGATGCAGGGTGAGGGGTCCTGCGATGGCCTGAGAAGGGAGGAGGGCCCATAGCTCAGGCCTGCCAGGGCCCCCAAGTCACAAACTAATCCTAAGCTCTCAGGATCTCTCCCACACCCTCTGGGAAGCCCAGGCCAGGGTAACTATATCCCCCAGGCACGTGGGTCCCACTGTGTGCCATCCCTTAGATGCAGGGCTGAACTGAACACACCCTCACAGGCTGTCCTGGTGCTGCCCTTCCAAGTCCAAGGAGCTCTGGGTGTGCCAGCCAGCCTATGGTCCTGCTTGGGCCCAGGGCAGCCTCTACACCCTCCATGGCCCCTGCCAGACCTTGATCTATATCCCATTGGCCAGTATCCTCTGCCAACAGGCATCCCAGGCTCCTCCCAGGTGTATTTCTCCTTTTTGTTAAAAGGGCTGAAGACTGGCCACAGACATTAGTAAGCTCAGCCAGGTCCTGTGTAAAGAAAAAACTGCCCCATCTGCGCAGGGACAGTTTTTTGAGGACAGAGAAGGTGCCCTTGAGGACAGAGGAGGTGTGAAGGGTGTCGTGCTTCTTCTGGAAACAGTCTCCCCTTCCCAGACTGTCTTCTTGAGGCCCTACTACTTAGTTTCCTATTGAAGGGGCCAGAAGTAGGTTGAGAGTGGAGAGCCTTTCATCTTAGGATCAGCCTGTGGCCGTGGTCACACTGGCCTCACCCTCAATACACCCTGATGACCGGCCTCCAAGATTACCCCATTTCTTGCCTTCTGCCCAGCCAGGACTCATGATCATGTGGAGGTTCAGCCACAGCTTCCCATGTCCTCAGGTATATCTGCCTGGGAGGCAGCACCATCCCCTCACCCTCTGATGGTACCCACGGATACAGATGTCCCCCCGGTTTCCGCTGTCCTCCAGGGGCACACAGCGAGCTTCCCTGTGAGCCTGGCACCTTCAGCCCATTGTCTGGGGCTGACACCTGCCTGCCTTGTCCAGAGGGCACCTACTGCCCAAAGCCCGCCACCATGGAGCCTACCACCTGCCCCAAAGGTAAGGAAGGCCAGCCTCTGCTCTTGCTCTTGGAGGCACTGGGATATTGGGCATGACCACAATGGATAGTGCACCTCAGGGTGCATGTAGACAAGGCCCTCCACTCCCCGGGCTGGGATCCGTTCTGGAACTTCATGCTGTCAGTGAGGCCAGTGACCTGCCTGTAAATGAGACTGATCATGCTGCAGAGGGAGAAGAGGGGGAAAGTTGTCCAGGTAGCCACCCCCCGTGGGGACAGTGTCAGTGCCCTCCCTCACACCACCAGCCTTGTGTCTATACCTTCCTGCTCACCTCAAGTTCCTAGTGGGTGTCCAGGGGGTGTACATGTGTCATGGAGGGAAGACACAAGCCTGAGAGGTAGGACATCCCTGTCAGCCCCTGCTCCTACCCTAAGGGGCTGGTGTCCCTGGGCAGCCACAACCTGTCTATAAAGTGAGACAAGAGGACCTGTGAGAAGCCTACCCTAGGGGGCCAACTCCCCATCTCTCTCAGCCCTACAGAGGCAGAGCACAGCTGTCACTTACCTCTCACTAAGTAATGACCCTGCAACCTCAGTGTTGACACCCTGGTGTGTGCACATGAGCACAGGCACACCTCTGCTGCCCTGGAAGACCTCCCCCAGAGCCCCCTCCCCTGGACTGGACTCTGAGTCCTCCTGCCCCCTCCCTCTGCCCCTTCCTTACCTTCCAGCTGTGCCCTCTGTACCTCTTAGGGCTACTGTGACATCTGTGCCACAAATGATGAAAGGTATAGGGCACAGGAAGCAGGTGCGCAGCCAGATGCTCAGTGCTCACTCATTCCGGCCTTCCCCGCAGGTCACTACTGCCCAGCAGGGACATCCTCTGCACTTCCCTGCCCAGAGGGGACCCTGAACCCACGGGAAGGTGCTCTCCACCCCAGGGCCTGCCAGCCCTGCCCTGCAGGGAGGTATTGCCCTGGGGAGGGCAACGGGCAGCCTGAGGGTAGGTACCAGTGCGCAGCAGAGCTGTGTCCTGGCCCCCTGCATGGCTTTCCTAGGGCTGTCTTCACAGGCCACAGCACAGTCCTGGTCTGGCCTCCTGCTACTCCATTCCTGGAACCCTGCCCCTCCCTCCTTCCCTCCCTCTCCTAAGAAGCCTCAGCCTCACAGGTGTGACCTGGACAAGTCATTTGTCCTTTGGGGCCCCAGTCTTCCCCTGTGTGATGGGGTGATGATAGTACCCACCTCCACAGTTGCTATGGAGAGGGCAGACTGAGAACAGCACCTGGTGCCCAGGAAGGTCCCTGAGCTGCCCTCCTGGTTTGGCCATCACCCTAGATTCCATGGGGAGCAGTCAGCCCTGACCAAGAACACCAGCTGCTCAAGAATTCCTTGTTTCTCTGACTTTTTCCTTCCTCCTACTTTAATTTCCACGATTCTCCGGGGTTAGGGGACAGCAGTCAGGGAGCAGAAGATGGCAAAATAGGGGCTTCCAATGGTGCAGGTCGCTGCCCTAAAAGTCCATGTTCTTCTACATCCAAGGCCCCTGCTCAGCTGGGTACTATTGTGAGGGGGGATCAGCCAGCCCCACTCCTGGGAGAAACTCTGCCTTCCTCATCAACGGACCCTGCCCCCTCGGCCACTACTGCCCGCAAGGGACTCTGCACCCTGTGCCTTGTCCCCTGGGGACGATGAGGAGCAGCCCAGGTGAGGCTCTGCCCTGTGTCTTCCCCACTCCTAGCTGTGGGCCCCTTTTTCCAAATCTGACCCCAGCCCCTGGGAACAGACACAACATAGCAGGAGCCTCTGTTGGTCAAGGCTTCTGGGGCTCCCACTGGGGTGGACTTTGGGGCCCATAAGCTGTGCCCAGTGCAGGGTTCTGCCCATAGACGCCAGCGTGCTGTGGGGCAACCCAAGGCAGAGACACCCTGAGGGAGTCCCAGACCAGTGGCTGCTTCTTTCAAGAATAAAGCCCTCTACTCAGGCTCTATTCTGGCACTGGGGTACAGCAGTAAGTCAGGTGGTGAGAAGGTCTCCATTCTTGGTGCTGAAAACCAGTTTGGGGACACAGAGCCTGTGCCCTTCTGCCTCCTTATCCAGGTGGCATCTCCCAAGGGAGCTGTGAGCCCTGCCCAGCTGGCTCCTTCTGCCCCATAATGGGCCTCAGCTCTCCCAATGGCTCCTGTGTGGTGGGCTCCGAATGCCCTGTGGACCCCAAGGCCTCCAGCCCCATGGCTCTCCCCTGCCCTGAGGTACCTTTCTGGGAGATGTGGGAGGGAATCCAGTCCCCAAGGCCCTCCAACTAGGGACCGCAGGAGAAACCTCAACACCTGCATCTCCTGGCTCTGACTCTTTCCCCAATGGCCCAGCCTTCTGACCTCCTGGCCTCCTGCACTCCGGTCACCATGGGCCAATTGGCCAGAAGGCAGGACAACACACCAACCCTCCTAAGCCCCTGAGCACCCAAGCCACATCCAGCCTGGCTCTCAGAGGTGCCATTTTGTGTTCAATTTGCAGGGTCACTTCTGCCAGCCAGGGGCTGCTTGGCCCACCCCATGCCCCCGAGGAGAGTACCAGCCCTCCCTGGGCACAGACACCTGCCTCTCATGTCCACCTGGCTTTCACTGCCCAAATCCTGGCTCCAGAGTGCCCAGGCTCTGCCCAGCACATGCCTACTGCCCAGCTGGTATGCCCAGAAGCTTTGTTCTTTCTCCCCAACACCCCCTCTTCCTTCCTTTCACTTGAACTCCATAAAGTGCCTACTGCATGCAGGGCACTGTGCTGGCACTGGGAACACAAACAATGTAGAGCACACTCACAGCCTGCAAGCTCCCCTTGCCTGCCCCCCAACCTGGGCTCAGCCTGCCCCACCCCAATTCTTTTCTCTTCATCTTCTCTGACTTACGCTCAATGCCCTGATCTTCCCTACTCTCCACCTGGGGCCCAGTGTGAACACCTGCATCGGAAGTGATGGTATACAGGTATCGTCACCTGTGCCGATCTGGGTTGACAGTCTGGGCGTGGCTCCCTGACCATGGCATGGAGGAAAACTCAGTGGTGGGGTCAGGGTGCTGGGGGGGGGCAGAGCCATCAGAGTAGGTAGTGGTGTCACTGTGACCGTGTGTTTGTTGTCCGTGAGTCCAAGTCCCCAGTCACACTGAAAACACTGGGCATGAGCCCCCACTCACACACAAATTAATGCATGCACATGCACATACAGATGCACATGTACACAGGCACACACAAATGCACACACAGAAATTCACACACACATACATATGTGGTCCCCAGGCAGCCCAGCAGACAAATAGGCGTCCACAAATAGGTGTTCATAGACTTTGTCAGGTCTTAGGTGTTGTGTGCAATTACCTTTGCTTGTGTCTGATCCACAGGTGATGGTTCTCCCCAGGACTGTGATGTGAAAGATACATGTGCCCATTTTACCCCAGAATATTCAGGACATCCCGAGTTCAAAGGGCGTGGCCTGCTTTCCCTGTGGTTGCTTATGTGTTGTGCTGGTCACATGGCCCCTCTTTGGGAAGTGCTGTTAGCCTGGGCTCCCAAGCCCTTCCTTCTTGAGGTGCTGACTCTCATTTTCAACCTCTTCTCACTAAATTCACATCTTTCAGCCTCTTAATCCTGGTCAGATATATATTTTTTCCCCAGTAGATTCAGCTACTCCCTTTAAACCTTTTTTCCTATCATGGGATTTCTTCCCTCACTTCTCACTGAAGGTATAAATGCACACCGGTATACACCTGGCACTTAATCAGCACAGCCCGCACGCACCAGGAAACGCTGAGGCCCATGGGAGACTGAGGCTGGGATGGGAAGGGGAGCAGAGATTGGAGGAGGAGGCACAGGCACATCCCACCCAGCCAGGCAGGGCCGCGGGGAGGCTCTCAAGGGAGACACACTCAGCATGGGTCCCACGTTTCCAGCTCACCAAGAGCTGGCAGTGTAGGCTCCCCATTGGGCCTATGGGCTGCATAAACGGCCCCTCTCCCAACACAGCTTCACGGCTCTCTGAAAATCCTCCACTAGGGAGTTAACTCTTTTGTAAACGGATGATGATCCTGGGGAGACAAACTGAGTCAACAGCACTTTATGGCTCCACTGTCTTTGAGAAAAACAAAGAAATCCATCCTGCTCAGGGCGTCAGGGACAGAACACGCTTCATAGATTAGGTGGTTCTGGCAGGAGCAGCGCTGCTGTGGCCCCAGCCCTCAGCTGTCCATTTTCACCAGCTAATCTTCTCCTACAGGAGTGTGGTCCCCTCTGCCATGCCCTCCAGGAGCCTTCACTCCCCAGGACACAGTGGGCCTCCGGGAAAAGGGTGACTGCTCCGTGTGTCCCCCTGGCTACTACTGCAGGTCAGTAATAGCCCAGAGTCCCTCAGCTCTGAGGGGAAGACGCCCAACAGCCTGAGGCGTTCTGAGACCCTGCCCTGTGGATGAGGAACTGGCTTTAGGACCAAGAGGTGGGGGGTGCCCACCTTCCACTCTCAGCCACACAAGCCTGAGCAGGGAGGGAGGAGGAGCCCAACAATGAGATGAACAGAGCTGGGACAGTTACCGCAGACCTAGATTTTAACAAACTGAGGGATGATCAGTAGGAAATGGAAAGGTCTCTATTCAGACTCAGCCGAAAAACACGGGGAAGTCCTTAAAGGCAAAAATTCTTTGTGCCTCCAGGTGATGCCAGGGTCGTGCACATACACTCAAGGGAAAGATGGCACCTTTAAATAGCACCATCAGAGGGCAGGCCTGGGGGCACCCAATGTCCACCTGAGTGCCCTGCACCCACTTGGTGTGTGTTTGTGCCTGGCTTCCACATCTGTGCAGTGGGGACATTCTCGAGGGAGCAGGAGTCACTGGGAGCATGCTGTACTTGTGATTCAGGGACTCCCCAGCTTCCAGCCTTTCTTAAGACTATAGGGGCAGGCTCAGAGTTCAAGTCCCCAGAGTAGCCAGGCAAAGGAAAGCACACTGGAGACTTGGGCCCAGGGAGAACTCCCAACACTTGCTGAAGGCAATGAGACCACAGTCTCCCAAGACTGGGAATAGGGTCATCAAGAGAAGACCCAGTTCACATTTCCTTCAGAGGTGAACCTGCCCCAAAGCAGACTCTTTTTTATTTAAAAGTGACAGCAAAGGATTCCTCAGACTCTCTGAGAGGTTTGTCTCCCTGTCTCAGAAAGTTCACCCTTAGATATAGCTTGCTGTCTCCTGCTGCAGACCTGGAGAGTAGACTGGTGGCCCTCAGAGCCCAGGCCCAGCAGACCCCAGACATCCCCTGGGGCATGGTGGGAAGCAGGGGAAAGCTGACCTCCCCTCCCCTCATTTCCACAGTGAGGGCAGCAGTCCCCGCAAGGGACATGTCCTGCTGTTGGCAGCTCCAAGTCCCACCCTTTATCCCCTGAGCTCCACAAACTCAGGGGAAAGAAGTCCAGGAATTTACCTTTTGCTAGAGGGCATACTCATGCCTCGCTTTACCATGGGGTAAAGTGTCTCATCTTGTTCTCTTGTTTGTGTGGGTATGTTGCTGCATGCTCCCAGGGCATAGGTCCAAGGTGCTTCACACTGTGGGTCAGGTCCAAGGTGCTTCACACTCTGGGTCACAGTGAGACCATCTGGGGCTCAGGCTCAGATCAGCCCTCCATCCTGGTCTTCTCATTCCTGTCTCCTCTTCCTGGCTGTTAGAGGTGGACAGGTGTGGGGGAAATGTCCTGCTGGCTATTTCTGCCCACCTGGGACTGCTGGACTGCCGACACAATGTCCCAGGGACTCCGAGACCCTGTGTCCCAGGGGACAGCTGTGCGCCAGGCCGTGCCCACCAGGTAACAACCCGTTTCTTGCCCTTGGGGTATGAAAGAGGCAGAGAGCAAGGCTGCCCAGCTGTCATCATAGGACCCACCCAGGCAAAACAGGTCCTAAAAACCCAATGCTGGACGTCTAATATGAATATGCATGTGTTTATGATTATGTATGTCATATGTATGTAATATGAATACGCTTCTAATGCAGTTAGATGATTGCTGATTTGACAAACGTGAAAGCAGGTGGGGCCAGGACTGGTGTCCAGACTTCCCAAGTCTGGAGCCAGTAGCATCCCCAGGCTCCCTGGACACGTGTTCCCAAGGTGGGGGAGCCTGCCTTTCTTCCACAGGGCCCAACACGAACACATGTGCTTCAGGTTTTTACTGCCCAGAAGGCAGTGGAGAGCCCACCCTGTGCCCACCTCACACTGTGGCAGCCACCCCCAGGGCCAAGCAGCAAGAGGACTGTGAGCCTTGCCCCGCTGGGCGCTGGTGCCAAGCTGGTGAGACACCCGTGCTGCAGCCTTCAGTGCTCTGGTCCTCCTGACAAAGGCCCTGGGTGGCCCTTTGAGCAGGAGGAGGAGGGTGGAAAGGGAGCACAGCCATTGCTCTCCAGGAGACCCAGCCACCTACCCCTGCCCTGCTGGCCACTACTGCCCTGGAGGGAGGGAGACCCACACAGGAGCCCCCCAGGCTTGCCCAGAGCACACCTACCTGGCAGCAGAAGGAGGCCAAAGTCAAGTGGAGTGCCGCCCCTGCCCCGCCGGGTACCACTGCCCAACCCCAGGTGAGACATTGTCTCCAGGCCAAATGCTGAGGGCTTAGAAGGGCAGAGGCCCATGCCACATCTCTTCTTTGCATGATTTTGCTGCAGGTCTCTCTTCCTTGGAAGGCCACCTGTGTCCTCCAGGCCACTGGTGTCCAGGTGGTCAGGGTGCCTTTCTCTGCCCACCGGGCACTTTTCGAACAGAGCCAGGGGCAGCGTCACAGGAAGACTGTGAGCTCTGTCCCCCTGGCTACTACTGCCCAGCACCTGAGCTAAGTGGCCATGCAAATGTGTTTGCAATCCCGTGCAGAGCTGGATCTGAGTGCCCTGCAGGTGAGCCTACCAGCACTTTCCCTCTCAGCCCCTGCTCCTATCCTATCCCCACGCCCTCACCCCTGAAGCTGAGCCCAAAGCACACCACAGAACCTCCCAAGGCTCACCCAGTCTTTGGTTGGGTCTGTGCCACCTGTATCCCGCCCCCAAGACCAAGGTGCCTTGCTCTACTCCATCTCCTTCAGGTACTGTGGCTGAGGTTACATGCAGGGCTGGCTCCTACTGCGGGCCCCAGACTGGGGTCCCCCCACTCTGCCCTGGTGGTTATGCCTGCCCTGCTGGCTCCTCCACCTACACTGGCCCAGGGCAGCTGTGAGTACCCTACCCTGTCTGAGTGAGTCAGAGTACTCCCTTGTCTCAGCATCTCAGCCTCTGGACTCTCCAGACAGGAGTCAACCACTCAGCGTCCCAAGGGATTCAGGGCCAGAAACCACTACGGGGTGCACCTTGTTTTGGCTTCCCAGCTCCTGCCTCCATCCAGGAAAGGGGACAAGGAAGCAAACTGCACTGAAAGGCCCTTCCGCAGTCTCTAGGGCAATCCTGTATGGGGTGGCCAATTTAGCAAATGAAAATACAGGAAACCCAGTTACATTTGAATATCAAGTAAACAACAAATACGTATTTAGTACACATGTGGCCCATGTAATATCTGAGAGCACTTGTACTCTGTTTATTCATTGTTAACTACTTGGAGTCATGGACTTTATCTGTTGATTCCAAGCCTGTGTCTGGCCTGCCTGTGTCCCCCACGCCCTGACAATCAGATCCGGTTTACATATCCCTTTGTCCAGGTGAGGCGGGCAGGGAGCACAGGCCTAGACCCTGCTTGATGGGCTGGCCGCCTGGGCATGGCTCAGCCTACTTCAGGAAGGCACCCTGACCTGCTGAGGCCCCATCCGATGCAAGGCAACCCCAAGGCTCCCATGTGGGATTTTATTATAATAAAGATTTGCCCCCACACCAGCTTAAGGCCCAAGCCTGGGAATGTTGGGGGCCCCCACTAGTGAGATGAGATGCACGCAAACCCCATCAGCGTTAAAGGGGTCTGGTGGCTGTGTCTCTGTGCAGCTGTGTGTTTCCCTACTACTGTCCCCTGGGCAGCACCCATCCTCATGCATGCCCTGCGGGCTCTGAGGCCCTGAACCAAAGTGGCCTCCGAGTCTCTGAGGACACTTGCTGCCGACTCTGTGATGCGGGCACCTACCGCAGCCCAGCCCTGGATGCCCTGCCCTGCCAGCCCTGCCCCGCTGGATTCAGCTGCCAGCAGGGTAAGTTTGGGGTCCTGGGCCTCCAGTCAGGATGGGGCAGAGCCTGGTGAGGAGGGCAGACATAGCAGGCAGGGGTGGGACTCACCTGCAGAGCCCTGGGAGCAGGGAGCATGCCAAGGAAGGGCTGTTCCTGTAGTCTTACTCGGCTAGGCCAGCCAGCCAGCCACCTGACAGAAAAACACCCGAGTGTAGGGACAATACTGGAAAAGGAGGGTGCACAGCAGGTAGAAGCCACATCTGTCTGGACGTGAGGGTTAAAGACCTGTGAATTACAGGCTGTGCACACACCGTGCAAGTCAGTATTTGGAGCCAGTAGCCCAGGTCTTCTAAAAAATGGGCCAACTGCTGCCCAGTGGTCAGCAGTGCTGACTATGTTGCCCACACCTGCCAAGACGGAAGTGAGCTCGGAGGGGCAGGGTGGGCGGGGGAGATACAATAGGGTACAGGGTCTCTGCCATCCCCCCTGCAACCTAGGTGCTCCTCTGCATTTGTTTTGCTGTTCTCCCCACACCTCAACCCCTGACCCCAGCACGTTCGTTCTTACCCTGGAGTCTCTGCTGTTTATGTCAGAGACCACAGCTCAGAACTCCCCTCCATTTCCCTGCAGGGACAGAGTGGTACCACAGCCAGCCATGCCCCATGGGGCACTACTGTCCTTCAGGGACTCACAGTCCCAGGCCCTGCCCTGCAGGGACCTTCAGAAGCAGCATCCAGGCAAGGGTGGCTGGAGAGTGCCTGCCGTGCCCCGCTGGCACCTTCAGTGCTGAGCCTGGCCAGGCCGGCTGCCTGCCGTGTGGGAGCTCTGCTTCTTCTCTCCCTGGTGAGTGTCACCCACACCTCCTCCAGCCGGGTGACTGCCCTTGTGTCCAGACACAGGGTTCCAATAATCATCTCTCCTGGGCCCTGCAGCTTTGAGGGTCAGTGGTGTAAGGTTTTGGAGAATGACCTCACTGTTGAGAGTAGCTGTTTACAAGTGAGAGAAGGGGTATCCTGTGGCTCCACTGTCCCAGTGCATGTGTTTGGCACCCTTGTTGAAAGATCGCTCATGCTCGTCATTTATTGAGTGTCCCATATACATGCCGGTGTGTTTGGGAATCTCTGTTCTGTCCCACTGGTCTTTTGTCCTGCACTTGTAAAAATGCCATCCTGCCCTACTCACTTTAGTGCTGTAACACATTTTATTTTATTTATTTATATACTTTTAGATTTATTTATTTATTTGTTTGTTTGTTTGTTTGTTGTTCAGGTATAGTTGTCTCCATTTTCCCCCCACTACTCCCTGCCAACCCAGCCATCCCCACCTCCCAACCTCGATCCTACCCCCTTTAGCTTTGTCCATGAGTCCTTTACACATGTTCTTTGACAACACTTCACCCTTTTCCCCCCATTATCCCCTCCTCCCTCCCCTCTAGTTACTGTCAGTTTGTTCTTAATTTCAATATCTGTAGTTATATTTTGCTTGCTTGTTTGTTTTGTTGATTAGGTTCCACTTATAGGTGAGATCATATGGTATTTGTCCCTCACCACCTGGCTTATTTCACTTAGCATAATGCTCTCTAGTTCCATCCATGCTGTTGCAAAGGGTAGGATCTCCTTCTCTCTCTCTGCTGCGTAGAATTCCATTGTGTAAATGTACCACAGTTTTTTGATCCACTCATTGACTGATGGGCACTTAGGTTGCTTCCAGCACTTGGCTATTGTAAATTGTGCTGCTGTGAACATTGGGGTGCATGGGTTCTTTTGGATTGGTGTTTCAGGGCTCTTAGGGTATAATCCCAGCAGTGGAATCGCTGGGTCAAAAGGCAGTTCCATTTTTAGTTTTCTGAGGAAATTCCATACTGTTTTCCACAGTGGCTGCACCAGTCTGCACTCCCACCAACAGTGCACTAGGGTTCCCTTTTCTCCACATCCTCTCCAACCCTTATTGTTTGTTAATTTGTTTATGATAGTCACTCTGACCAGTGTGAAGTAGTATCTCATTGTGGTTTTAATTTGCATCTCTCTGATGGCTAGTGATGTTGAGGATCCTTTCATGTGTCTCTGGGCCCTCTGTATGTCCTCCTTGGAGAAGTGTCTGTTCAGGTCCTTTGACCATTTTTTAATTGGGTTTTTGGTCTTCCTGGAGTGGAGTCATGTGAGTTCTTTATATATTTTGGAGATCAAACCCTTGTCTGAGTCATCATTGGCAAATATGTTTTCCCATATAGTTAGTTCTCTTTTCATTTTAATGCTGTTTTCTTTTGCCATGCAGAAGCTTTTTAATTTGATAAGGTCCCATTTGTTTATTCTTTCTTTTATGACCCTTGCTTTAGGGGACACATCATTAAAGATGTTGCTACAAGGAACATCTGATATTTTCCTGCCAATGTTTTTCTCTAGGATTTTTATGGTGTCATGGTATATATTTAAGTCTTTTATCCACCTTGAATTTATTTTTGTATATGGTGTAAGTTGGTGGTCGAGTTTCATTTTTTTGCAAGTAGCTGTCCAAACCTCCCAACACCATTTGTTGAAGAGGCTATTTTTACTCCATTTTATGCTTCTTTCCCCTTTGTCGAATATTAGTTGACCACAGAGATTTGGGTTTATTTCTGGGCTCTCTGTTCTGTTCCATTGGTCTATGTGTCTGTTCTTATGCCAGTACCAGGCTGTTTTGATTACAGTGGCCTTGTAATAAAGTTTGATATCAGGTATTGTGATCCCTCCTGCTTTGTTCTTCTTTCTCAAAATTGCTGCAGCTATTCGGGGTCTTCTATGGTTCCATATAAATTTCTGAAATGTTTGTTCTATATCTGAAATATGTCATTGGTACTTTAATAAGGATTGCATTAAATCTATAAATCACTTTGGGTAGTATGGCCATTTTGATGATGTTAATTCTTCCTATCCATGAGCATGGTACATGCTTCCATTTGTGTGTGTATTCCTTAATTTCTCTCTTCAGTGTTATATAGTTTTCTGAGTACAGGTCTTTTACCTCCTTGGTTAGGTTGATTCCTAGGTACTTTATTTTTCTTGTTGCTATATCAAATAGGATTTTTTTCCTGATTTCTACTTCTGATGTTTCATTGTTAGTATACAAAAATGCCTTTGATTTCTGTATATTGACTGTATCCTGCTGTTTTGCCAAATTCATTTATTAGGTTGAGTAGTTTTTGGGTGGAGTCTATAGGATTTTCTATGTACACTATCATGTCGTCTGCAAACAGTGACAGTTTTACTTCCTCTTTTCCAATTTGGATGCCTTTTATTTCTTTTTGTTGTCTGATTGCTGTGGCTAGGACTTCCAGTACTATGTTGAATAGGAGTGGTGAAAGTGGGCATCCTTGTCTTGTTCCTGATTTTAGTGGGAAAGCTCTAAGTTTTTGCCCGTTGAGTATGATGTTGGCTGTAGGTTTCTCATATATGATGGCCTTTATAATGTTGAGGAATGCTCCCTCTATTCCCATTTTGCTCAGTGTTTTTTATCATAAATGGATGCTGTACCTTATCAAAGGCTTTTTCTGCATCTATTGATATGACCATGTGATTTTTGTCTTTCATTTTGTTTATGTGGTGTATTACATTTATTGATTTGCGAATATTGTACCATCCTTGCATCCCTGGGATGAATCCCACTTGATCGTGGTGTATGATCTTTTTAATGTATTGCTGGATGTGGTTTGCCAATATTTTGTTGAGGATTTTAGCATCTAAGTTCATCAGTGATATTGGCCTAAAGTTTTCTTTCTTGGTTATGTCTTTATCTGGTTTTGGGATTAGGA
>VMDR010007629.1:0-16129 GCA_007922815.1 Macrotus californicus
TCGCTGCGTTGTGACGCTGTTTGTGGGGGAGGGGTCCGAGAGGGAACAATGGCGGCCGCTCCGCTCCCTGCCGGTTACCAGTCACTTTCCGCACTACTCACAGTCCAATGGGGCCCCTCTGGTGCTGGCTCTGGTGCCGATCCCCGGTGGGAGGGCTGTGTATGCTCCAAGACCCTGTGGGTCTCTCCAACGAGCTCTCCCGTGAGGCCGGGAGTTTCTCCCGCCGCCGCCGCCTCAACCCCCACAGGAGTTTTCAATCAGAGGCTTTGAGGCTTCACCTCCCAGCGCCGGAACTCCGGGCCGCGGGGTCCGTCCGGCGCCCGAGCCGTTCCTCCCCGTTTATCCTCACGAGGGAGTGGGACGCCCGGTCCGCAGCCGCCACCTCTCCCGGCCCGCCACGCCTTTCCCGGATCCGCCAGCCGCCGCGTACAGTGTAGTACTCTTGACTCTGTGTGAACCTGCTGCCTCCAGTCTGGACATGGTCCAAATAATCAGCCTCCAGCTATGTTTTCTGATATTTTTCAGTGCTTTAGGTAAACTCATATTAATTGGGTATCATTTTCCTTCTGCTTACAGGACTTCCTTAACATTCTTGTAGTATGGCCTACTGGTGATGAATTCTGTCAGCTTTTGTATCTCTAAAAAAGTCCTTCACCTTTGTTTTTGAAAGATATTTTTATCATGTATAGATTTATAGACTAAAAGATTTTTTCTTTCAATATTTTAAATATGTTGTCCACCATTTTCTCACTTGCATTATTTTCTGTGAGAAAATCTTTGTCATCCTTATTTTATTTGTCTGACTATAACTTCTTTCTCTGGTTTTCTCTTTATCATTGATTTTGAGCCATTTGATTATGAAGTGCTCAGGTGTCATTTGTTTCATGTTTGTTTTATTAACATTAAAATTTTAAAACATTTAATTTGATAAAACCTAAGACCAAAATTATTTGACATGATTAAACTTATGCTGACTCTTCAATAGGAGAAATAGATCCTTCGTCATCCAAGTATTTGCATCAATGACTATCAAGGTCTTTTTCTAAATCTTCACCGACATTCATGTGTTTAAAGGGCTCCTTGAGGTAGTAGTCATACTTCAGTTTTTTAAGGTAGATAAAAAATCCTCCTGCCACTGCTTGATCAAAGGTTAAAACTTTTCTCCAAGGTAATGGTTTTCTTCCGTTGTCTAATTTTAAAAGTGGGAGCCAAGGTCTTTTACTTTTAAATTGTCTATTTATTTGTGACCTAGTGTTTTTCCTTCCTTTTGGTCTTCCCCTTGGTCTTCCTATTGGCTTATATTTCCTCTTTTTAAGTGTCTTCCTTTCTTTTTAAAAAAAAATATTTCAAAATAGCATTTAAAGTCAATGGTCTTGGTTCTAAAAATGAGTCACTGGATGAATCTCTGGCTTGAACACTTTCAGATGAACAAATTTTCTAATAGGATTTCTTTGCCTCCATTTAGACGAGTAAGGAACACACTAGGTTTAAGTAAGCTGTTACCAGAGACAGAGTTCTCACCTTGATTTTCAATTTCCACTGTTGAATCAGATACTGTTATGTAGTCCAGAGAATTCATTCCTGATATGTATTCTCCAAGTCCCTTTAAAAATGGTTATTCATCACTTGAATAACCTCTGCTGATTTTCAGATCCTTTCCCTGTGCAATTTTACCCTCTCTAATACTCTCTTCTGTGAACTTCTGCCAGTTTGGTCTCCCCAGACTTTCATCTCTGTCTTCTCAACTCAGGAGTCCATAGAGCTCCACCTGGGTACTCTTTCCCTGCCCTGTGGCCTCAATACTCTCTCACGGTAGTAATCTGGGACAATCGCCAGGCTCACTTCATTGTTTAATAATAGTTTTAATTAATTTTAGAGAGAGGAAGGGTACAAGGGAGAAAAACATTGAGAGAAAAACATCGATTGGTTGACTCCCCAACCAGGGATCCAACCTGCAACCTAGGCATGTGGCCCTGACTGAGAATCAAACTCCCAACCTTTTAGGATATGGGAGAATGCTTAAACTGAGCCACACTGGTCAGGTCTCACCTCATTTTTTGGTGGTTTTTCTTGTTTATATCTCTCAGGGATCGCTGTCCTTCATTGCCAAATGTCCAGTAAGTACATGGTGCCTATTCTTTCAAAGAAAGAGTAAGAAGAATAGAGAATGCAAGGGGTAGAGAGAAAGAAGGAGTCTGTGTTCTGTTCCCCGTGGAGCAGCATTTCCATGAAAGGGAACTGAGGGAAAAGGGAGATCTTAGTGATGAAAATTCTCTGGGTTTCAGTTTTCTTACCTGTGAAATAAGAAGAACTATGCTAACTGTAGGACAGTTGTCGGGACTGCAGGAGCTCACACATTTGGACATTCACTAGGTGCTGTGGTTCCTGTTGTAATTGATGATGACGTAAGTCTTCAGGGCAGTTTAATGTTGATTGGCACAGATGTCAGGAAGAGAGTGATGGTTCTTTCCAGCCTCCTTTTCAAGGCCAGGTCTGGGAAGTGTGGTTTCTTGGGAAACAACGAATGACTCTATTGACAAAGCAACTGGAAAAACAAGTATGATTGAATCACTTTCAGGATCTTGCCCCTGTAGAGGTAACCACAGACACTGTTTGCTGGACATTTCAAAGTAATCATGATCTCAGGATCTGCCTGGTGCCCTGCTTGGCGACAAGTTGACCCTTTTAATGATTTTTTTCAAAACTATTTGCAGTCACACTCCTAACTCCATTGGGTGAGAGGCTGGGAGTGGAGGTAAGGCAGAAAACCCCCTGCCTGACTTCTCCTTCAGTGATACCTGCCATCGCCTTTGGATAGCTGACTTCAAATGTGGGTTTTGAAATTTCTAGTCTGAAACACTACAGACGGGTTGCCTTTCAATGGGAAATCATCTCCAAATTCTCCTCTGGTGCAACAGAGAGGGTGTAAGGCCAGCAAGCTCTGAACTTACTGTGGACTTACACCAGAACAGGGACAAATTACCCCTCAGAGACCCATTTCTTCTAGATGGCAATCATTGCCCTGACCTTGTGGCTCCCCTTAGAGGAAGTCTAACCAGGCGAGTCTAACCAAAGGAGGCTGGTATGACAGAGGGCTAGGATGTGAGATAAAGAGAAAGACAGGTGTTCTTTCTCTCCATCTCACAGGCCCTGCAAACCCCAAAGCTGCGTTTGTCTCAGCTCTGCTGGTTCTCAAGACAAAGACCATTTGAGGATGTGGTGGGAACTTGAGTCACATGAAGGCAAGACTGAGACCCCTAGGCTGGAATGGGGGTAGGGTCTGTAGAGACTTATCCCTAAGGCAAGAGGCAGCCTTCCATTTTATCCTAGGAGCTTCTCTGTGGGCTCCATGCATGTCAGTTCCCAGGAGAGATGAGAACTCAGGGGGACATGAAATGATTGACAGAAGCTCCCAAGGCTGCCTCAGCAACACTGAGAGAAGGAAGTATGCTTCCACCGTTTGAGCCACAAAAAGAACAATGTGGACTCCTTTTCTTCCCTGTGAGGAATCAAATGCAGATGCCAGCCAGCAGTTGCCAGATTGTGGGGGGAGGGGAAATGAATCAGGGGCATGTGTCCTCTCAGGGACCTTCATGCCCATCCAAAGGGAGTATGGGTTCCTGACCACGAACACTTTAAACAAACCATCCAAATTTTAAATTTCTAGTTGTATAAGCACATTTTATGCCACAGCCACATGTTCAGGACTATAAGATGTTGCCCCTTCCTCTTGACGGCTGTGTGTACAGGCTCAGGTGCCCCATGTGGCTGGGTGCTGAGCTCTGCAGTCCTGAAAATGATAATGTTAATACCATTTTTTCATATTGAATACTTACGGTATGTCAATCACTGCCTGAGGATCTTACAAGCGTTATCTGATTTTGTTAGCCAACAGATATTGGTTGAGAGTTTGTTCATGCCAGGCACTAGCATTTAATCTTCATGACAAACCAATGAGGTAAAAAATGATTTCTCCCATTTTACCGGTGATGAAACTGAGTCTTAAAATGCTGAGATGCTGACTGATTTGCACAATGTCCCACAGCCAGCAGGTGGCAGAGCTGGGATTCAAAGACTGTCCCTCTCAGAAGCCAGTGCTTGTAAGCACTTACCCTCTCACAGAACCTTTGACATACGCTGAGGATAAAAGTGACACATGGTGGTTCATGGACTGGGAAAAGATGCCATCAGCCTGTCCTCAAACAGAGCTTCTAGGGGTGCACCTGCAGATCTGATCTCACTTTGACATGGCAAATAGCTTTCCAAAACACATCAGAGCATTTTTATTTGGCCCACATTTGTCAATATCATTTGCTCTCCAACTTTTTCTGCTAGTCTTGGTACTACCTGGTTGAAGGTATCAGGGCAGGCCCTTGCAGGCCTCAGGTCCACCCATGTGGCGGTGCCACCTGTGCGAGTACATGAACCAATCCAAACTAGTCCCCACAAGCATGTGGCATCGGGCATTGACTTTTTTGCTCAGAATTGGTGAGCCCTGGGGGCAAATGGAAGGAACCAAGACCCCATTATCTACACCCCCTCCTCTCACCTCCCACTTTGGCCTGCCTAGTCTTTAGGACCAGGGTTCTGCCTTGCTTTCCTGGTTAAACTCAAGTGGCTCCTCTGGTACTGGAGCCCTGACCTATCTGGTTGCCTAACTGCCCCCTCAATTAATTAGCTTTGTCAGGGACTAAGTCCTGTACCCATTGTTCCCAGATGCCCCTCAGAATCTTCTTCCAAGTCTGACAGACCTCCTGTAATCATGCCCCACCCAGGCTAGTTTTCACCTGCCTCTCTTTCCAAAGTATTTGGGAATAAGGAATAATATGACCTTGCAGAGATAAACCATACAATTCACAGGGTGGAGGCAAAGAGGGATGTGGAAACTCAGTGGATCCCGGGCCTGTGGGATCCCACAGCAACCCGATCAATCGAATGTGAACCTTAGCCAGAAACAGTAAATGCCAAGAGGAGACAGGTGGGTCTACAATGGAAGGTTACAACAAGAACAGTCCTAAGGTCAATGTTGGCAGTGCCATCCAATCTCTCTCTCTGGAAATAAGGTAGTTTGACCAAGAACTTGGTTCTGCCTTGTCCCCATGGCAGGGTTACCTTCCAGGGAAAATGATATATCTGTCTTACCATTATTGACTTCATCTAAGCAACTTTCTGTGCTCCAATTCCAAGCCCACCAAATAATCTTCTAATATTAATATTGATAATTCTGACAATTCAACTTTTTGCATAGCTCACGTAATATGAACTCATATGTTGATCTGGTCCCCTGGGCCACTATGTTTTTTCTGTAAGTTACTAAGTGGGTATTCTAGCTTGATGCATCAACCTGTTATGAGCTTTGAGAAGGCGAGTCAGAACTCCCAAGTCTGAAAGAAAACAAAAGTTCTGCTTGCATAAGGCAAAGGATCAGCCCTTGGTCCCTGGAAGGTTTGCCTTGGGTGATTTTCACTTTGTAGGAGTTTATCAGCTTTCCCATCTTGACCTTGTACCACTTCCACTCATAAGCCTGAGCTCTTCGGAGACCTCCAGCAGCAGGTCCAGTTCAAGTTGTTCAGAGCCCTTGGCCAATGCGACTTGGATTTGCCTGGATGTCTCAGGAGGTTTGGACTGATGCTGGGGCCATCATCCAGGGCCAGGTGTGTCGGCTGGGCCCAGACACAGTGCTATCTGGGCAGTAGAAGCCCCTGTCAGGTCCCAGCCCCCAGATGACCCTCTCACAATAATCTCAGGCTTCCTCATCAGGGGTCCTGCAGTGCATTTTGAGTAGTCCCTCATGGAACAGGTAATAACAATACCACATTGATCCAGAGATTCTGTTCACTAAGCATTTTCACATCGTCTCTTTTGAGTTTTGCACCTCTCCCACATGGAAAAGCAGGTAAGCATTTTCAGTTTTGCTTTTCAGTTGTGAACACTTGGGCTTCAAGAAGGTAAATGCTTTGCTCAAGGTCACACTGTTTGTAAGTGCTGGAACCTGCACCTTACCCAGATCTGAAGGACTGCAAGCCCCAGGCTCCTTCACTGTGTCTTTGAGCTGCTGCTCATGCTAGACAGGCTCACAGCAGGGTGCCAGCCCCCTGGGGTTACTGACTCTCAGGACAGTCTGCAGACACAGGTGCCCACAGGATGATATAGGACCCAGTTTCTGCCAGGGCTCAGCCCACAGCCCCCACTGGTGCAGGAGATGGGACTTGCTTCTTTCCAACACCCACAGGCATATTCCTGTACACAGATCATCTCTGAGACTGTCTCCAGACAGAATTTTGTATTCAGGAAGGCTTCCTTCAGGCTCTCATTTACCTGGAGTGTCTGGGGCACTATGTGGCACTGGGAGCTGACTGGAACAATGCTTCCAACAAGCGCCGTAATGATCACTGATTCCACCCAACCAAGGAGAGAACAAAGGGAGAAGGCCTTGCACGTTCCAAAACAGCTTCCCACCATCCTTAACACACTGACACCCATAAACGCACGAGCGGCTGACCCACTGCATATACCGCTTTCAATCCCTCTCTGCCTCCCTGAGACCTGCAGCCCCTCCAACTCTTTCTAAATCCCCCACCCCTCAGTCACCCTAACCCTACCAAGACAAGACAGTGCCATCCCCTGGATGTCCTTGTGGGACAGTACTAACAGGAGAGATTTTTTCTGGCCATGTGCAATAAGCAACGAGTTTTCACCAGCCTGACTTTGTCAAGGTCTCAGTAGCGCTAGAGAAGGCAGCTGTGATTACTCTACCTGCAGAGGGAAAAAACTGAGGCCGATTTAGTTGACAGGTAGGGACAGAGAGTCTGGGTTCTGGAAGTAAGGAGAAAGGCCAGAGAGTCCGAATACTGCAAAAGGGAAGGAAAGGGAAGAAAAGGGGAGAGAAGGGGAGGGGAGTGCAGGGGAGGGGAGAGGAGGGGAGCACGTTGCCACTTACAGAGCGTCTGCCAACACATGCGCAGTGCCTTCACTGCAGCCTCTTTGTCATCTCCCAGCCATTATGTCATGACTAATGGTGAAGGGGCACCCATGTTGCCAGACACAGCAGGCCTGGGTGGGTCTGAAGTGGGAGCCTGGGCCTCCTGAGGAAGAGAGCAAGTGCCCACTGAGTGCTGCCCATTGGCAGAGCTCTGTTCCAGGCCGTTGGCCTATATTGTCCCATGTGTTCCTCAAAAAGGCTGCATCAGCTAAACTATGATTTCTGTTTTGAGATAAGGAAACCAAGGCTTGGAGAAATCCCTCAGGACCATGTACACATAACTTAGAAATATAGTTGTACCTGTCCTGAAATTCTGGGATCTTCCCTGCACCCTGGGTGAGGTGCAGGTGTACTGGAACCTCCTGCCTGCCCACTGGCTCCCACCTCAGAGCACTTGACCGGCAGCCCAGGGGCTCGAGTCGTCCCCCATGCATTACTCTGCCATAGGAGAGGGTAGCAGAGCCAGGGCTCTGCCTTCAGGGCTGGTCTCAAAGCAAGTCATGTGGGGGCTCATGGCACTCCAGGCCTGACACCCTCTTGAGGGCTGCACTTCTTTCCGGATGGTAACATTGTCATGACAACGCTGAGACCAGAAAGCCCTCTGCCTGGATTGCAGGGAGGGGGAGGTCTGGAGCAGCCTTAAAGGGTCGCCTGCATGGAAAACCGAAAAACACACAATGTGGTTAAATTACCCCATTTTTTATGGGAATTTTTGCTTTCTAATCCTGCTATGCAGCACATTTCCCAGGAAAGATGGGTACCCACCCCTCCCTCTCTTTCTCATGCACTTGTTAGACACAAGTGCACACACTATCCCATTTTAGGGCGTTCCTTTCTGCCTGGCCTATTGTAATGCTGCCCCAGTTGGTTTCTTGTGCCACGTCAGCTAGAGAGCTTTCCAGAGCACAAAACTGACCGAGCCACCTTTTTCTTTGCAGGTCTTCAATAATCGTCTCTTTGCTCTCACGATAACATCTAGTCCCCAGCCTGCCTGACAGGCATGCACTGTCTAGTTTGGGCCCCATGTGTGGCTATGGAGCATGACCAAGGCAGAGTGAGTACAAAATATTTATCCAGATTTTGATAAATTAGAAAAATAGCCCTGGCTGGTGTGACTCAATGGATTGAGTGCTGGCCTACAAACCGGAAGGGTCGCTGGTTCAATTCCCAGTCAGGGCACACGCCTGGGATGCGGCCGGGTCCTGGGGGGGGCACATGGGGCGGGGGGCAGGCAGCCACACACTGCTGTCTATCTCCCTCTCTTTCTCCCTCCTCTCTCTAAAAATAAATAAATAAAATATTTTTTAAAAAGTCATACCCGATAAAAATCTTTAAGAAAAGAAGAATAAAAAATATATCATTAATAATTTTTACACTTGATTACATGTTGAAATATTTTGAATTTTTAAATATATATTATTAAAATTAATTTCACTTGCTTTTTAGAAAACTCTTTAAATATGACTACTATAAAGTTTAAAGTTACATTTGTGGCCTGTGTAATATTTCAACTGGGCAGCACTGGCCAAAATCGCATTTCTCTCTGGCCTCACGGTTGTCCCCCACTCCTGCAGAACTCCCCGCATCTCCCTGGAGTGCAGGCCGTCTCTGTTCTGTGCCTTCACTCACACATCCCCTCCTCCCAAGGTGCCTTTCCCCACTGTCCACCACACAACCCCTTCTCATTTCTCTAACCTCAACTCAAGTATCACCTCCCCTGACAAGCTCCCCATGTCCTCCTTGGGTCCCCACTGTACGGTGTGGTGACTTCCTGCCTTTCTTTCATGGATGCACGGATCTGTGTCTTAATCATCTGTATGTGACCTCAGCTTCTAGAACAGTGCCCGTGACTGGCTGTTAAATAAGTGAATGAATGAGGAGGCAATGGCATGTGAATCTGAGTCTTTTAGCCCTGGGTGCCATCCTGGCTCTTCAATTTTCCCTAGCCACCTCTCTTTCCCCTGAGTCCCAAACACCTACACCTGCAGTCCCTTCAGAGAAGCACCTGCCTCTTTATGGGTCCAGGGGCTGAGGGACACCTCCCCCATGCCACTCCAGGTGACCACAGTTTTGAATGATCTGATCTGCTGTGGTTTAACCTAAAGGTGAGTAACTTTTTAGTCCCCCCCCACAAAGGGCTTTCTCATGCTTTCAACTTCACGTTCTCTCTTTGGAGGGGCTCAGCTGAAGCTGGGGCTGAACTGGAAGACATGGAAGTGACAGCATTCAGGGTTGTGTTTCTAACTGCCCAAGATAAGTTCTAAGCTGCCTTGGAGGAACCTCCAAAAAGGGAAGGAGCTTTATGTTCCCCTTTCATTCAGGAACTTTACCAAATTCCTGGTAGCTTGATTCAGAACATCCTCTGACCTGGCCCCCACCAATGCTCAGATGTGGTGGCTTGTGCTCACCCAACACACTTTGTCAATGGCAGCTCCCAGTTCTACTTGTTATAGGCAGAGCATGGGGTTTTACAGCAAGCTGTAAGTGACTGTTGAGAAACTTCAGTCCCTGGAAGGCACTGTCTTGTTCATGGCAGCTAAGACCTTCCAACAGGAACTCGATCCATCACTGCCTTCTGCCATGTGACAATCCAAAACCTGAGCTCCAGGCCTGGCATTTCCCAGAGTCACATGGATGACAATCAGCAAGTGCTTTAGTCTTTGGGCTTTTGCAGCACATGTGCCTCATTCTAACATTCAGTCTCAAACAGGAGTCTAGACTAGGGGCAAAAATTCCAGATCTCTACTGATTGGCCTAATGGAGGGAGGTTAATTCATGGTCTTTGCCTTTAGCTATTATTACACGGAAAAAAAAGTGATTCATTTTCATATTTGTGACGGGTGGCAAAAAAACTTCAGCTTATTTTCCCCTTACAGTCTGTTAAAAGAGGTGAGACTAATTAGTGTTCACTTATGTACTTAATTCATATTGGAAAACATTGGCTTGAAAACCCCTATAAGAAAAGAAAAAATTATCTCAAGGTGGAAAAGAAGACTCTGCTCTGAAATGTCCTTGAGAATCAGAGTACAAATGCAACAAGGTAAACCATTCTTCAGAAAATGTTCTTTACAAATGCAGGCTCACCATTCTGAGAAAGACTTTCTCCCAAATATCATTTTATTCCTTAGCCGAGAAGTTGATTCAAGTCAATACCAGCCAACTACAATGAATGAAAGATGTGCGTGGACTCCTGGTTTTGATTAAGTTGAAAAGAAAATACCATGGTTGCAAAAGGCCTATTATTGATGCTTTGGGAGAATAAAGGATGAAGGACAATTAAGTGTGAAGGAACTTTCTGTGGGAAGCATAGAAGGACTTCAGTGGAAGCATGCTACAGGGACTCTCAGAAATCCTGGGAACACATTGGATTTCCCATACTTCCTGAGATGGGATGGGGAGACAGGCTATTTCAATTAAATAGCAGAGTTTTAGGATCCTCAGGTGTCAAACTTTGAGCCAATCTCACTTAAATACCTACCTGTAAGGTAAGTGGAGGCAGTCTGGCTTCCTCACCGAGGTGTCTGGGTAGCCAAGGGAAGCAGTGCCCCCATAGCCTGGGAGGAGCCTGATAACCAGTGTTCTCACAGCCTTGAGACTGGGTCCGATAAACTGTTCCCATAACATGCAGTGGGCTCGCATGCACAGAATTATGTTATGTTATGTAATGTTCTGGCACCTTGTCGGCTTTGTTCCCCTCTAGTACTTAAACAGGCAGGGACTCCCTGCTGGGGCGATGATGAGAGACACGCAAGGGGACAGGTGCCACGATGGGTGGCACGCTGAGGAGAAGGGCCACGATGTGTGCCACATAGAGACATGCAGGGAGACACGCAGCTTGCAGCATGCATGGCTCACCCACCCATGAATAAAGGCATGCCAGACACCCCAACGGCTCCATGAATATTATTCCGTCTACATGAGTACCATGGACCTGTCTGGCCTCGAACGGTTGCAACACACTACCCTAGGATTCCTATCACCCTACTATGGGCTTTGCATCCCCCCCAAATTCATATGTTAAAACCCTAATTTCAAATGTGATAGTATTAGGAGGTAGGCTTTGGGAGGGTATTAGGTCATAAGGATGGAGCCCTCCCAGTGGGTTAGTGCCCTTCCAAAAGGAGACCCCAGAAAGTTTGCTATCTCTCTATGCTCAAGTAAGAAACATGCTGTGTGAGGAAATAATGAGACAATAGCTGTCTGCAAACTCGGAAGAGAACCCTCACCAAGAACTGGTCCTTGCTGGCACCCAGACCTCAGACTCCCAGCCTTCAGAACTATGAGTAAATAAATGTGTGTTGTTTAAGCCACCCAATTTGTGGTGTTTGTCATAGCAGCCCAAGCTGATTGAGACACACGCCTGATCACAATTTTCCATCCCAAAGGTGCTCTTTATTCTCTTTTGTGCAGTCATTGCTGTCAGTACCTGTGGTAGACATCCTCTGCTGGCTGGCCCATTCACACATCCAATCCCCCTCTACTGTCCCCTACCTGGACCAGGTGAGGTGTGGCGTGCAGCAGCCTTCTGCCCACCATCATGGGCCCACATGAAGACAAAGACAACAGATTAAGGATGCCGGAGAGAAAAGATAAGGAGAGCCTGGGTCCCCTTGCAGTGCTGCTGCGTAGCTGCACTGCACATTGCTTTTAGAGGGAAAAATCATTTCCTCTGTGTTTAAACCGTTGTTACTCAAATTTTCTGGCTTTTGCAGCTGAGAGAAATCCTGATATATACAGTGCCACCCTACAGAGCACTGGAGAGCATTCCTTCATTTATTATTTCTTTGACTCTTTCAGGGTGCAAAGCCAAAAGCAAGGCTGCCTCACCCCCACAGTCCTATAAGAACAGAGGGGGCCTGGCACGGACCATGAATAATAGAGTCTTGGGACCTCTTCGAGTGCCTTCAATATTTTACTGTTAAATACATGAGACCATTAATGGTATCTGAGTCTCTGGGAATGACAATGATGGGATCAACTACAATTGTCTTAGTTAGAGCCCCAAAACCAGACTTCTCTTGCCCTAGACAGTCTAGAGACTGATGGAGATATACCTTGTCTCCCCAGCGGGTTTATACCTGGGAATACCTTTTTGTGCCATCATACCATTGGTGTGGGCAGAAATTGCACAATAGTCACACAGACAGGACTCCCTCCCTTCAGACACACACGTCCCCAGGATTCACCTGAGTGGGCCCAGGAGAATGCCAGGTAGACTGCCGGAGCCTGTTGGGGGTTGGGCTTCAGAGATAAGAGAAGGGGATGGTGGGAACAATGGTGGATAATTCGCTCTGACAAACCAAACCCTGCTTTGTTATCTGGGAAGAAGAGAATGGATGGGGGCCTGAAGGAATGAGCTTCCTGCCTCTGGGGGCCACAACAGTCATTCTTCTGTGGCCACATTTATGCTTTCTCCATTGGAAAATTCAGACCCCGTGCAAATCTTAGTAAGCCCAAACAAGTCTATTTTTTGAGAACTAGTTTCCAATAGGTAATTTTTAAACTGTTTCAGACCAGGGAAGAAAAGGCTGGTATTTAGTCTCTAGCGCTATTTACAGAATTTTAGGCAGAGTGATTGTGAACCCATCTACTTTACCTTATACCTTAAAAAGAATAAGTATCACCCCACCACCACCCCCTGCAGGCCCCTGTAAATCTATAGCACATTGTCAATCTATGCACGGATGACTAGGATGAATATATTTCCTGACATATATCTCTGGCCCTTATTTTTAACCCAGCACCATTTCAGAATCAGTTTCTATGGAGAGAATACCTGGACATTTAAATTCATCAAAAAGGAGTAAATGAGCATTTCACATACATCTATCAAGAAGAAATGCCCCCTTCCCCCCATCATTGTGGGGCTTTGTCAGTCGCCTGTCAGATGAATGTCCACGTAAGTGTTTATTAATCACTCTCGCACTCACTGATGGGCCTGAACACTTTGCTCCTCTGCGTCTCCGACAAGCACCAAGTATGTGTGGGCTTCTTCCATCCGTCTCTTGAACACAGTTGCTTACTTTGTTAAAGTTAATTTCCACTCATTTCTGGCTTTGATGGGAAGATTCCTTTATCAATTCAATTCATGTGTGTTGTCTGCAATCAAAGCAATATTGTCTGCTAATGTGAGCTACATTCCGGGCTCTTCCTCCACTTCATGCTAACGCCGTCCTGGTCTTGAACTGGAGAATTTGGGGAAGAGGCTGTCTCCCTGGCCTTCAGAGACAGGCTGTGGTGAGTGGCAGCCATTTTCCCCTCCTGGAATTCCCTGGCTTAGAGAAACGATGAGCTTTTCTTTCTTGCGAGGGATTATTTTGGTTGAAAAACAAGTCAGTGGGGGAAGAAAGGTAATGCGAGGCATGTAATGGCAATGTCGTATTCCTGCCACTATGTGTAGGATCAGGTCTTATTCTGTAATTCAACACTCTTTATACACCAGGCCCTTACAACAAACTCTCCTTTCTACACTATTCCTCTATCCCCACAAAGTTTATGATATTCCCGACACATACTTTTGTGCATCTTCTCACACTGTCCTTTCCAGCTTCTCTTTCTTCCCCATGTCATCCATCCATTTGCACACCATTAATCTAAGTCCTACACTTCCTGCAGGCACATCAAGCCTTCCCTCCTCAGGAGCATTTTCTCCCTACCCCAGGGCACTGAGAGCTCTTCTCAGAATGCTTCCAAAAATAAAATTCTCACCAAGACTGTGTCACATACCACCTTGTGCTAGGCTGCAACAGCAGCCTTGAGGGGTGGACAGAGGCAGGCAGCAGAGGCAGGCAGACCCAAGTCTGAATCTGACTCCGAAACTTGGAGCTGGATGGACCTGGGAAGTCACTGGATCTTTGTGGAAGTTTCTCCATAAGGAAAAGGAATGAAATAATACCTATCTTATAGGGCTGTTGTCAGCATTCCCTGCAATTTATGTAACTTACCTATTTCAATTTCCAGATAATTTGGGAGCCCAATATGGTCAGCACTGTTATAAGTCCCAAAGAGATGACACACCCCTAAAGGGAAGTATGGTGCATATGGTGATTTTCTGTATTGCAGAGTGTGGAAAATTAAACTTACATGTCTCAGACTCTCTTGTAGCTAAGGTTCAGGTTTTGTATAAGGTTCCAACAATTAGATATACTTGTTCAATATTTGGTAGTATAGGTGCTGGTAGAAGACATGAGACTCCTGGGTCAAAGACCAAGGACTTAATTATTCCCAACAATAGCCATGGCCAGAATATTGGCTTTTTCTTGTGCTGGTTCCTCAAGCTCCAAATCCCACTAGGCAACATGAAGAGGGCCAGATGACACCTGCACACTGTGAGTTAGGGTAAAGGAGGGGAACCCTGAGCCTAAAGAACCCAAGCTTTTATAATGGATAGTAGATATGCTTGTTCTTTGCTCTGAAGGGAGATCCTATCTCCATGTCCAAGGCAATTTTCTATGCAAGCATCCTTGAAAAGACAGTCTAGAACAAAACAGTCAGTATACCTGTTAGTTATGTAAACAAAAGAGACCCATGGAAAACTGTCTCCCAGCAAGGTCGTATTCTTGCTGTCAGCTGTTGCTTCTGGCAAGGATGGTTGTGGAGGTTTGGAGTTTTCTAGAGCAGCATTCAAGTGCCCAGTCACTAACTTCGTAGTGTCAAAAGGAAATTGTAGAAACAGCTAATCCCTAATCCCAGGTCACAGCTATGACTGATTTTTGAGCTCAGCTCTGCCTGTGGCAGCCTCCTGAATTTCCTCTTTCTTTATTGTGGCAGGATAGTTAGGTGTTGTTGAACCTCCTGAAGGCCCAGCCTATAGTCTGCTTCTCCATCCCTTCCAAGAATTCTGTGGACTCCAAATTTCCTGTATGTATTAAATTCTTCCTTCACTGTTTAAAATAGTTGGGATGGTTTCTGTTTCCTGTAATGACTAATATAAGTAGATAATAGGCCTCATCGTTCTCTAAAGTTTGAGTGCCTCCCACTAGAAAGTTCTGATGATGGTAAAGATGATGATGATGACAATTAGACAGCAAAAGAAAAAATAAGAGTGAAGAAAAGGTGGAGTAAAGCAGGAAAAAGAGAACTAGGAAGGGGGAAATCATTATTTTTCTCCTCCTTTTCCCAACAAAATGTCACATATTCTCCAAAGAGAAAAGTTTCTTGAATCTTTATGTACTGCAATTATTTTTTATTTTCTTAATATTAATTTTTATTTATTTTTTTAAAGATTTTATTTATTTTTAGAGAGAGGGAGGGAGAGAAAAAAAGAGGGAGAGAAACATCAATGTGTGGTTGCTTCTTGCATGCTCCCCACTGGGGACCTGGCCTGCAACCCAGACATGTGCCCTGACTGGGAATCTAACTGGTTTTGCAGGCTGGCGCTCAGTTCACTGAGCCACACCAGCCAGGGCTATTTTTGATTTTTGAGAGAAGGAATGGGAAGGGAGGGAGAGAAACATAGATGTGAGAGAGAAACATCAATATGCGTTTTGATGGAAGGATCACTGCCTTCCATTTGTGCCCTGACCTGAGATCAAACCTACAACCCAAGCCTGCGTCCTGACTGGGCAGCATTTTTGTTTGCAGGATGACACCCAACCAACTGAGCCATACCAGCTGGGGCCATGTTCTGCAGTTACTAAAAGGAGAAGTGTACATTTCTAGAAACCCAACATTACTAATCAGAGCCCTTGTTCTGTTTTGTTTCATTTACTTTTTCCTCAAATTTCTCTGAGACACAAGAGAAATTTCTCAGCTTTTCTCACCATGGCTAGATCAAGAAGAAGCTTAATCTCAGTGGGATGTCCCCAGTCAGAAAGCTGTTGTCACACCTGCCACAGCACCTCATAAGGAATGGAAAGTAAAGGAAATATTTATGCCTTTAGTCTACATCATGGTCTAGGGGTTCTTCCTGGAATAGAGGTTCTGACCAACTGAGTCACTCCCAATAGAGCATCTAGAACCCCCCCCCACCCTCTTTTGCTCCCTAATGGTGACCAGAATGTTCATCCTCTTGTTTTGAGAAGTAACTTCTGGAAGTGCTTCTCTCAGAACTGTCTTCTGACTGGTCAACCCCTCTATGCTGCACTATGCTAGTCTGGAGTTCTTCTCTGGATCTGGCATGGAAATTCACCCTTCCTATGAAATGCA